>JAQFVV010012810.1:571687-636577 GCA_028023455.1 Epiperipatus broadwayi | reverse complement strand
ACATTCAATATACATATTAGATGAGGGAAATAATCCAATATAAATATACAACTAGAACACCATCATCACAAACCTTCAGGAAAACATCAGTTCATTCTTGAATCTATGCCACTTATATCATCACATACAATAAAGAATAAAATATTTACTCTTTTAGATAAAAATATGCCTAATAAAATTGATAATCCAAACAAACTAAATCTTTCAGCTCTGTCACTACATACCAAAAAAAATTGATTCCCAATTAGTGATGTTTGAAAAAGATTTTATGAAAAGAGATTATAATACAGACATTCACTATTCCATAAATTAAAAACTATTTTTTTAATCATAACTAATAAATAAGGTTTAACAAATCTGAATTGTTATAGTTAGATATAATCTTTATATATATATATATATTGATCGTATTCATATGAAATCTATAATAACTTTCATCTTTCTTTTTCTGTCAATCACCATAAAGATTATTAAAACTTTTTTTATCTGCATTATTTTATTCCTATTATGACTAAAATGTTTCTCTTTGTATTATTCCAATATTAATGTCTATACTGAGCAACAGCAGTATAAGATGCTCAGTGTAATCATATCAACAGATAAATATCATTTCAAGCTGTATGGAAGAAAGCATTTCAAATAATACCAAAGAGAATTAAACTATAGTCTGGAGAAGATGAATCATTCAGATATGAAGATATTTGACATTATTGAGAAAGAGTCAAGGATATTACAAATTCTAAGTATTTCTACATAAAAAAATATTTTGAAAATTACATCATTCTTACCCATCACTGTTAGTATTATAACTATGTCTGCTATTTAAATTAGCAATCCATTGAAAATATTGATTGATAGAGTTTGCAAACATCTATTTTTAGACCACCATTTCTAGTTTTTATTCACATTTGTGATAGACATATAGATTCCTAATTAGAGCTATTCAATTACATAATTAATTGTTGATTAAAATAAATCTGTTCCAAATTCAGTTCAAGCAACTCTGAATTGATTGTATTATCTCTTGCAGAATCAGACTACAGTTTGCTGAATTGGCTCTCTCTTCTTTATCAATCTTGAAAATTTTATAAAATTGCATGCAAAAGCAATATTCAGAATTTACTGTGATTAATTAAAAAATGGAAATATTATTGTACAAATACAAAATCTCCACAATGCTGAGAAATGACATGATATTTGTGCCCTATACTAACCTACATGACTGAAGACAATAAGGTTAAGAAAATGAAAAAGAATAATAAAAAAAAAGTCAGAAAAGATTATATGTGTGTGAAAGAGTAATTAACATATTTATTTTCATCCAATCTAATATTTTTTCATTACATATTTCATATTGTGCCAAGTATGGAGATAATATGCAACACTATTTAACTTCTCTACTAATAGTTTAAACAGGCTTTAGCCTGTACTCAATGTGCTTTAAAATTCACAATAATCAAGCATATTTTGCCGATAGAGGGAACCTTCCAAACCACCTTTATAAAGATAAAAGCGGTTGTCTTACCTTTAACCTAGATGTCCACTTATATAGGCAAATCTGAAGCATCTTGATTTGGAAGCATGAAGTAGTTGTTTTCTCCATTGTTTAAGTCCACTATTTCCTTTACAAATTAACTTATGCGAAATCTTGTGATTTACAGCGAGTTAATATTATGAATATTGCAAATTTTAAAGCGCATTGAATACAGGCTAAAGCCTGTTTAAACTATTTACATAAGCTCTCTGTGTGCTCAATAAATTGATTGCTACTCTTCTCTACTAATGTAAAACCAATCTCTTTTACCATAGTCCATTTTAATTATAGCTTCTAGTCTTTTAAAGTATTTTTGTAAGAACAGTGTTTTTTGTACATCCATTTTCATAAGAACATTCCATAATTTAGCATGGCAAATTGTATCAAAGATATTTGCCTGAATTCAGCAATTTTAATATTCAAAACTATATCTAAGAACTGGAATTCACTATCTTTTCCCTCTAGTTCTCAAAATACGTTTTTTTCTTCAACAAAATTTGTATAAATTATCATTGCCATCAGCATTCAAACTATTTTTTTGTTTTGAAAATCCCAGCTTAAAAAATGATTGTATCTTTTTCACTATCTTCACTCTTTTCTAAAATTTGACATTATCTCTTATTATAAAGCAAACTACGACTGTGGTTATTCTTAAAGTTATATCAGTTGTGTTTTCTAGTTTAAAGAAAATGGAGGCAATAGGATTGTGTATACAAGCAATAATATTTGGAATCACTTACTCTTTCTTCTCTTTAGCCCAACCCAATATATTCTAGCCATTAATATTTAGAATTATGCCATAAAGTTGATAATCAATTCTTTCACGATAATTTCTAAATTGATCCGTTTCCCACAGCTTAACATGATTTTTCCTCAAGCTTTTCCAATAAAAAAATTTATATTTCAGAATGTTGACAAATATTTTATTATAGTTGAGATATACATATTTATTTGACAATTTGCCGTTTTATTAGTAATTGAATAAAAATATATGGACATTGTGCTATAGAAAAACACAATTATTAATTTTATGCCCACGTATTTAGAAAAGAGAAAACGTTTGAGAAAACGTTTTTGTTAAAGATTAGACGCTTGTGAAAGAATAAAATATAAGTAATTAATGGAAAGAAAGTTATATAAATGGTTTGAATTAATTGGAATAGAAACAATTTAATAATGGATTTAAAATAGAAAAAAAAAAAAGTAATCCGTGAGGGTAGATATTTAAAAGTTAATATATATTATAAAAGTATGCTTTAATATAAACGTTTACAGAATAAGGTGTGTATAAAATAGACAGTTAATTGTTAAACTACCAGAATAAAATTCCTAGTTTTAAATATACATATATGTACGTTTATAAAAAATTTCCAAAACAACTGAAATAGGGAAAAAAGTCAAATCTTGATGTTAAAACTTTTACGTATTTACTGTCCATAGAAATTTTGGAGTTTTTCAAAATTTTAGGATATTATTAATTAATTATAAAGTATTGTCAGAAATTGTATAGCTACAATTAGTTAAGGAAGGTATAATTATTTATACTAAAATGGAAGACATCATCAAAATGATAAATTGTGAATTCAGATAATAAGGATTGGTATATATATATATAGTTAGCTATGTTTAGGGGATTGTAAGTTGACTGATATGTTGAAGGAAACAGACTGGATTGGATATTAAAATTAAGAACGTAATTGGCGAATATGTTTGAAAGAGGAGATAGCGAATAGAAAGCGCCAGTATTGTTTTATCAAAAGTTAATTCATATATTCAATGATAACAGTAAAGATTATTTAATAATATTTTTTTTAAGAAGACCGATTGTTACTAGAAAGAATTTTTTTTAAAAATATAACAAAATTGAAGTAATAGTTAAACAGCATTAAGCTGTTTGCACATGCGCTTTGCAGATTTTAACTATAAATGACTGAATACTAACATTTTCAAACACATGATAAAGTCTTTGGGAAAAGATAGAATGGCCATCTATCTTTTCGAATCCAAATGCTTTTGTTTAACTATTACAATTTATAAAACATCGCGTTATATAAAATAATTGATTTAAAATTGAAGTAAGAGTATAACAATAAATTCTTACAATATTAAAGATCAGATTTCTCCTTAATAAATATGGAGCCTAAAGAAAATATATTTTTATAAACAACTTGTTTTTTTAATGCATGTGGATTTGTATTTGTGGTTTTAGAAGAAAATTGTTTGGCATTGATATATAGGGTAAAAAAATCATAGTCTTAATATAAAGAACTCCATTGTTATGCCTTATTCAGAGCAAAATAAGAATAGATTTTGTGGTCAAAGAGTTAATTAAAGTCTGGGATGTGAGAGGTGAAAATTCGGACTTTAAAATGGAAAAAAAAGTTGGCATGTTATTTTGCATCTTTTCAAGTCTGTAGAATACACTGTGTCAAGGTGTCATATCTGACCCTGCCTTCAGAAGTGGACTATTCCAGATTTCTTGCCTGATTGGCTAGCACCCAGTTGCTATCCAATGGGATTAAAACCTTCACTGGGGTTCACGCAAGGTAGGGGATCTGCCTTTAAATATTCCACTTCTGAAGGCAGGGTCAGATATGACACAAGGTATATGCTATACAGCATATTAGATTTTGGCATTTTTCTAAATGTCAGCTACAGCCTTAAAATGAATGTATTCTAATGTTTAAATTCTTTATTATTATTGGTACTTGATCTACTATAAGAATGTTAAGTTAGTACTCTTAGTGGTTAGAAAAAAAAAAAGCTACTTTAATAAAATATCAGATTCTACAGTCTTTGTAATTTTAGGAGGCATAATCGTTTTATATCCCTTTAGTTTTGCATCAACACTATATTATTTTTAGGTGCTATCAAGTTGATACTGATTTGTGATAATCATATGAATAGCATTTTTTTAAAATGACCTTTCATCCATTTAATTTTTTAGAATTATCTTCTTTAATTATCAGTTTTTCCATGCATTAAAATCTTTTCTAGACAAAAATAAGCCAATATCAAAGTGAAATTTTGTGTTTCAAAGCAAAGTTCAGATTTAATTTGATAATTATTTTATTTCCATTTCCCATATCTTCATATTTTTAAAACTTATTACCCTAAAAGTTCAAAAGCACCAATTTTTTTTCCAGGTCCAACTTTCACATCCATACATTGAAAATTCAATAGCTTGAATATTTATTTTTATCTTTACATCTATGAATTTTTTGCAAGTTTTTCAGTGTGTATCAGATATTTTTTTTTGATTACTGGATTCTTTTGTTATCGTGAATGCTTCAAGAAAGCAAAAAAAATTTATACCTTCATTATAAATTAATTTTGCCATCTGTTATCTAACCTATTACCATAATCTTTATCTTCTTTAGCCATAATCTAATCTTTTTTCTTATTTTTTTAACTTTCTTAATGATTGTTTCTATATTTAGTTATAAGTGGATATAATCAATATGTCTAGTTGTAATGTTTTACCCACCAATTATTAGTTCTCATTTACCTTCATTCAAACTGGTATTTTCATTTCATATTGCATATACAAGGTAGGGAAACAACATGCAATTTTATATTATTCTTTTATCAATGTAAAAACAGTTTGTTTTATCATAGCCCATTTTAATTTTAGTTTCAATTCTTTTATAGAGAATTTTGGTAAGAACAATGGTTTTTGTGCAACCAGTTTCATAAGAATATTCCTAAATTTAATAGGTAAACTGTATCAAAAGTATTGCTACTATAAATAAATACACATTTTTTGTTATTTGGTGGTCTGAATAATTATTCGATGTACATTAGCAGTAGTTTCTCTAGTTCTTCTTTTCTAAACCAATTTGTACATCTGAAACTTTCTTTCAATGTTATATAGTGAAATGGAAATATTTATTTCAAGTTTAGTTAGGTGATTGACTATAGGGGGACTAATTTAAGGTTCACACATTAGATTGTATATTAGTGAAATATTTTAAATTTAGCGTATATATATGCACACACTCATTAGATATAGGAAATTTCATTTGTGTTTAAATAAAAATACTCTTAAGTTTACATAAAAATTTTGTTAATTTAATTTTAGATAGGAAATAAACGTTCCTTTTTATATATAAATTAATTTTTTATTGAGATAAAAGTTTTAATTAACAATATCCAAACAAAAAGAAAAAAACTAAAGGATATTAAATTAAGATTTTTACATAAAATCAAAATCAGAGGTAAATATTTTTATTGTATTGTTATCAAAATTAATTACTCTGAAAATGATCGGGTATCATGGATTTGTTATACATTTTATTTCCTTGTCTTAAAATTTGTTATTTAAAAATAGGACTATTTTTATAATGTTTGTTTTTAATTATGAGTTTAAAATTTTTTTAGAAAAAAACTGTAGTATAAATGGCAGACAGCAGAAATCAATTTGTAGTATTCTTGTCTTTCTTTCATCTGATTCTTGTGACATTATGCTGATCATCAGTAGAGGATTTGCCTTCCAAACTAATATGCTATTAATAAGAACCTTCCCCAGCGACCACAAAACTTTCCATACATTGTTTATTTACATGTAAGAACTCCTTCTTAGATGTACAGAACTAGATTATAGGATGTTCGTGGTCCTTGAAGTAGCTAAATAAAGTCAACCATGTGCCAAACATATAAAATGTACAACTAACAATGATTAATTCATTGTACAGGCTTAAACCTGCATTTATATATGTAATATATGCGGGTTCGAACTCAGACTTTCACACGACCCACCACTCTCAGTGCCATCTCATATTGCTGATCCAGCCGATCACACACATGTTGAAATGATAAATAATCACCAATATACGTATTTCATGCTAAACCAGCAATCATCAGTTGGTCTAGACTCTAGATTACTATCCTCACACATATATATAATCAGTACTCAGCTTTATATTAAGATAGCCAATCTTTATACTTTAATGGACAGGTTTCAAACTATTCTAACTCACAACTCTTTAGCCTTCCATTTCATTGAAAATCTGATGATGAAACGTTCAAAGCCCTTGTTAGTGTCAAGGTTGTCATCCTACCCATGTTGACATATTAGTCATTCTGACTCCTCATGTACAGGAGAATAATTCATTTATACATACATATGCGAGGGATGGGCAGACCTTTTATACATTATTTATATAAATTAATTCATTGTACAGGCTTAAACCTGCATTTATATATGTAATATATGCGGGGTTCGAACTCAGACTAACAATGACGTACATTTCAAATATGAAAGCTAATTATGACCCAGTAAATAGTTAAAAAAAACATTTGGAAACTTGATTGTGATCGTTTTTAAAAAAGACAACCAAGGAAACACAGAACCTTGCAACACTAACTTGAATTTGGAATTCCCTTACAGAACTCTTCTAAAATAAATTTAAAAAATGTGTGTGTGAAAGAAACAAATATTTTATTATCACTGATAAACTTTACTGATTGTTGCTTAAAGAATGATCCAAGATAAACTATATGAAAGTCATTTTAATTTAGACATTTCATGAACGTAATTCAAATTCTAAATGAACTTCCTTTTACTGTAGACTTATATTATTTATTGATCTCCCAAGTTAATTTTTTAAAATTCATTTTGCTAATAAATATTGTGTAAATTATAATGAAGGATTAAGTTATATGGATTTATGATAATGCTAGTTTTAAGATTGCACAAAAAGAGATTTGGGGGAGTTAAACTCACAGCTAATTGTTTATTTAAAAAAAAAAATTAAACAGAATAGTTTGATTCTTGCAAATTCTCCTAATCATTATCTAAATTATTAGAAAATAATATTATTTATGTAAACCTTATACATGTAAACTAGAACAGGTAGAATAATGGCATTATTATTTCAAAATTAATATTCTGAATACTATCAGATTTTAAAATATTTGATTAGGAACAGTATTTAGAAATTTTGGTTAAAAAAGAAAAAGAGTAAAATAAAGGGATGTACTGTCAACCTGTTAAAGCTGACACTAGAATGTGCCTTTATTTTGATTTATTAATCAAAAGTTTTAAACTTTTTTTTTTAATGATATATAATGTCAAATACACATTTACATAGTAAAGAGGATATTGGTATAGTAAGATTTTATTCTTATTTTACATTATTAACTTATATGACGATGACTGTTTGACTTGGTACTAAATGTATACTGTTAAGAGTAGTTAAATGTATAATATTCATACATGCGATTATGATGAGACACTTAACTAGTCTTGCTAGTGCCATCTGCTAAGTAAAATTCAGAAGCAGTATATGTGCATGTTTACTGAACTTATCTTTAACATGCATAACCAACTTTTATTCATTTAATAGCTGAGTTTATCAATTTATTATTGAAACTTGGTCCATGATTGTTAATCAGAAATATATTAGAAGTGTTACATAACTGTTTAATAACCTAAGGGTTAGTACCTAGAGGGAATTTTATATAACAGATTAAATAACAGTTAAATTATCCTGATTAATTACAAAATCCAATAACTAAAAATAATTATAGTATGATTTTCCTTATACATTTCTAATAAATTTTATTTTATTTAGCATGTCTCTTTTATTAGACATTATTGTTATTTGTACTGTTACCTGCTGTTGTCCAACTAGATATTCTAAGGAATCTCTAGATTTCTGTGACTTAAAGGAAATAAATTAAATTACTAGTAGTAGGTGAGGATTTCACAGGAGTCTATGGTTAGATGTTCTTACCAATAAATTAAAACCTTCCTTTATAGATATCCATGTTTAAACATCTACTGAAGGCTGATGTTTAACTAAAAATATCTATAAGGGAAGGTCTTAATTTATTGATAAGGACATCCAACCATAGTCTCCTACAAAGACCTCACCTACTACTGGTAATTTAATTTATTTCCACCAAGTCACAGAGATCTAGATTTCTTAAAATATCTAGTTGACAGATGATAGTACAAATGACACAATAATGATTAATAAAAGAGACCTACTAAATAAAATAAAATTTATTAGAAATTCATTAGGATATATTAAGATATACTATAATGATTTTTAGTTAGTGGATTCTATAGCTAAACAGGATAATTTAAGACATTCTAGATAGTAAATCTAATGGTGATTATGAATGTTGACCCTACATGCAGACTGTATTATCCATTACAATTGTTTTTAAAATAATCTTACTAATATGTGATATAAAAAATATAATATAATGGATTGGAAACTCCTTTCATTAGTTTAATAATTTAAATTGATTTCTTCCTAAATGTAGACTATTGAATAGTTTGCCAGATAAATTGGCATAATTTAGTACTTTTATTGATTATAATATAAGACTACCAATTCCAATGGTCTTATCCTTTGCAATGGTCTCAAAAATAATCCCTTTCATTAATAAACCAGTACTACACCAAAAGTATGTTTATAAATCTTTTTATGATATCATTTTTTTCTATCTCTAATCCTTATTGCATCAACTGTAATCACTTTATAGGTATTTTTCAATAAATTTAATCATGGCTTAAATTTTTTTTTTGTTCTCATGAATCCCCTGAAAGATGACTATTGTTTTTTCCAAGCTTGTTTCATTTTTAATATCTTTTCAAATGTCATTAAAATATTGATGCTTGTTTCTCTAGGATACTTCTAATATTTATTTTGATTTTACTATTGTTTCATTTTATTCAAATATTTTTCACGACCCCTCTAATTATTTTTTCATTTAAATTCACAGTTCATCATCAATTATATCGAAAACCTCAAAATGTTGTTTGAATCACATCTAGAAAGTTGAAAAGCTCATAGTTGCTGTTCAACTTCTTTCAAGGTTTGTTTATATATGAATAGATTCTGAATTTGTCGCACAAATTGCTCTTAGTAATTTTTTTTACTATAAAAAACTCGATTAGCTTTTTATAATAATAATATAATAATTGTACTATTCTTGCCAATTAAAATGATGTACACATTTCAAAGTTGTGAATGCAATCTACAAAGAATTAGGTTTAATAATTAATATTCAAAAATATATTCAAGTTGTCAATCAGAAGTGGGGAAAAAAATCTTCACAAACTTTTAGATTGAGTGATAAGCTGAGAATGTGAATAAATTTAAATATTTTGGCAGTTTTTCAAATAGTAAATAGTCTTAGATTTTAAGGCATAATGCAAGACTTTATTTGACAAATATAACTATTGCTACATTTATTAAATAAAAAAAGACATTTCATACTACTGATAAAGCTTTCAATTAATATATATATATATATTGGACTGACTTTCCAAATTTATTATATAGGAACTATGGATACAAATTTCCTTTAAAGGATGCTTGTAATATTCTCAAAGAATTATTGCAAAACCATAAGATCAATAGCTATATTTTTTAGCTTACTAAATGTAATATTGCATCTTCAATCATAAAGGCATATTTTTTTATAAGATTGGACATGTAAAGAGCAATAGATTACCCTAAAAAATATTTTATGATACATTTAAGCATGATTTTAATAGGACTATGACACAAAATTTACCTTAAAGAAATTTTCAATATTGATTGTTCTCATCAGAAGCATATAGCTGAAATAAAAATACAAAAGAAAATTATAATTAAACAAAATATCTAACTCTTTCAGAAAGAAAAGCCTGCTGCAACAGAAGTTAAAAATGCTAAATCAACAGATTAAAAAACTAGTCTGCTATGTATGTGGTTTACACAGACATTACAAAATTTCATTTTTAACTTTAGATTGTCTATTGCTTTTTATTTTCATGGAACTAAAGAGATCATATCTATTTAGGGGTAACTGCTAATGAATAAGAACTTTACTAATAATTTTTAATAAAATTAAAGCAGTAGTAAAAGACCCATAGATATAATTGATAATTTCTTTGCTAATAAAGCTGCCAAGAAAAAGCTTGAAAAGTGAGAGATTCACTAAAGACAGAAAAATCAAAAATACATCATTATTTCAAAACAAACAATTGATATGATTATCACAACATGTACATAAGTTATTGAATTAAAAAATATTTAAACCATAACAAATATATATAAAGGCTATTAAAATTATAAAAATGATTTTTCTATGATTATCAGTACAAGTAATAAATCTTTCTCTCACTCCACTTATGTCAATTACTATGAGCTATAGTAATCAATAGATTCTAGGGTTTAACCTATCCATACGCTAGACTAGTTTTCTACCTTACATTTTTCATCAGCGAGGAGCTTTGGATCTTAGTCTAATTCACCTGGATTTTTAAATCTAATGAGTCTTTCCTTCGGCTATGAAAAATTTTACTAATGAAAGCTAGAAATCAGATCTTTAGAGAATATTGATAAGATCTGCATTGGATAGGGATTAATTAAATCTGCTTATCTGGCAGATATTAATTATTCATGCTTATACTAAACAACATAATTAATGTGAAAAAGAGGATTTCTTCTTATTGAATGTAAGGTGGAGTCATGTGAAGTTATGTTGGTTTCAGTATAACAGGTTTCAAAAACGTGCAGTAGATAGATTACTTTATTTAAAACAAAAAAAAAAAAAAGATATATAAGACATATAGAAACATTTTACACTTTCTATTTTTAAAATAATTTATCTGAAAATTCCTATTTGTTATCTTAAAAGAGTAAGAAATTGATTTGCCTTGCCCAAAGATGAAAATGAACATGTTTCTTTGCTAGTATTTAAAGCAGATAAATGTTGACAAAAAAAAAGGCCACAAAATTTAAAAAATCTGTTTCAGAAAATCCTAGAAAATGATGCAAAAGCTAATGATATCTGACGAGACATAATGGTAACAATTTAGAATAAGAAGGGGGAAGGGGAATAAAAATATGAGGACTTATGCAAAAAAGTTTAAAAAGAAATGAGAGTTGTAATTAATATGGAATATCCTTTCTGATTAGAAAAATTGCTGCGACTATTAGGCTTAAAACAGTAATCAATTAGCAGACAACAAAAATGTTAGTTAATTGTGAAAGACAATGTAATCAACAGCTTAAAGCAATATTAATATAAGAAAAAGTTTTATTTTATTTTAATATAATTTGAAAACTCATGTTTGGAAATAGATGAGTTAGGGAATTAAAAAATACAAATAAATACAAGAATCTACCAAAAGTCAATAAACTTGATAAATTCCTGTGCATAATCATGTCGAGCTTAATTCTATAATAAGCTAATAGTAAGCCTAAAAAGCTCTGTGCAATTTAATGATAGAATGATTAATTGAGTTAAAGATTCCTAAATTTTAAGCTCATCACTTCCAGTACCCAAGTGACATATGACTTCCCTAACGATTTGGATATTTAGTCTAAAATCAACATTAGCAATTGAAACATATTTTTTTTCTTTCTGTAAGGATAGTCTTCTTTTTATAGAAAATTATATACTAGTAAACAAATTCCCTGTTTAGCTTAAGAATTTGCTTTTTATGGTATTTTTATTGCTTAAGCTTATTATCGAGCTGAAGTACTTGAATCATATCCATCTTAGGTTACAATTAAACTCAGCTCTCTGGTGTACCATGAGATCATAAAAGGAAGTTGTAGACATTATTATATTTCTAATCAATTCTAGAATGAGGTTAGCAAGAAAAAAAACATAAAATAAATCTTAACTAAGAAAAAAATGTGAACAGTCAAGATAAAAGGGAGAAAAATATAAAGTGATTAAGAGCATAGGTATTCTTTAATAATCCAATTAACAAAATTAGATTCTAATGATTTAAGAAATTAGATGTTTCCCATTAAAATTACAAATTCAAAAGATTTAAGCCTATGAAAAATTAGAACATTATATATAAAGATTAATAATGTTTCCAACACAATTAAATAATTATATAAAAATAAATATTTTCTGTATTATTGAACTCGTTTTTGCCCTATATTAGGGCCTTTTCACAATATATTTTTCTAATGCAATCATGTGATTTGATACACTATGGCTTCTTTTTTTTTGGAGTCAGAAATCTCTCCACCATTATACCCAGAGAAACCTGTTATTTACTTTATCTTCCCTTTCCATTCCCCACTTTAAGTTTTTCCCCTATTCTTCTCTATCCTGTTCCATCCGATTGCCACATCACAAACTTTGTTAACTCTATGGCCCTTATATCTAAATCTCCCTTATCTTTTCCCAAACCCAGCATAAAAACCAACAACCCATTTTCTGAATCAGTTTATATTTATTATCCCAAAACTTCATTATTTGTACCCTCATTCAATTAAGATGCCTAATATTTTCTATACCTTCATTACATAACTTGCAGACTAAATTACCCATATTATTCCACTTTTGTGTATATTCCCTTGTTGTTAACAACTCTGTTTGTGCTTTAAACAGTAAACTACTTTCCTTGCTATTATCATAAATTAATTTGCACCCAATATTCTAATAATATTTAATCTTTTTATTCTCCATACTAGTTTTCCATTTTTCCAGATCCCTATTTTTTATTAATGCATCTATCCCATTCCTTGCCACTATAACACTCAACAATTCTCCTAACACAAACATGCCACTTCTATATAAGTGTACTGACATAAAGCCTTTATCCAAATCTTCTCCATACCATACTACCTTTCTCACCCACTTTGTTGCCTGTCCTTTACTCATAACCCAATTAAATACTATTTGAGCTATTCTCTTATTATCCATAAATTGCAATCTACCAAACATTTTCATTTTGCATCTCTCATATAAAAACTTTACCATCCCATTTCTCCTTGAATTATCTCCTTTGCCACCCACACATCTGTATCTAGAGGATGTCTTCCTACTTCTTTGTATACTTTTTCTAAGTAATCTAACAACTGTATACTAACACATAATGCAGCATTACCATAGGTTAACCCTGCTTCTATCACTCCTATACAATACTAGATACATCATCTTTATTATATGGTGACATTGTTAATTTGTTCATCAGTTCCTTTCTTTTCTTTACTTCATTTATCAATTTTTTCTCCCATTCATCCAAGTAATTTCTCTGATTACTTAAGACGATTCCCAAATAGTCATACATATTCACCACATTTAACTTTTATATCCCCAATAAAAATTCTTTCTTTTCTCTTTCCCCAGTATTTATCATCATTACTTTTGATTTTTCTTCATTAAATTTACTCCCAATTTCTTTACCACCCTTGCGCATGTTTCAGCATGACTTCCATATCTTCCCTACTTTCTCTGCACAAGATATTATCCGCAAATAAAAGACCCGATAATGTATATACTCCCTTGCCATCTATTAATGGTATCTCTATCCCTATTCCTAGTCTTTCTATTGCTCTCTCCATTTCTCTCAAATATAACAAAAACAAAATAAGTGACTTGCCTTAGTTCCACCCCATTTTTAACTTTAACTGATTCTATATTTCCTAATGATAGGTACAGTAATTATTTTCATACAGTCTCTTAATAAGATCCACTACAGCTCTATTCATTCTCAAATTTATTAAACTTACCCATAATCTATATCTATAAAAACCATATAGAACTGTCTACCTGTATTCCTACTCATATCTATAAGTTGTGTGACTACAAATAAACTATCTCCTATATGCCTATCCAATCAAAAATCTCCTTGCATTTCTTCCACTATATAATTTTCTTCCATCCATTTTGCGACTCTTCCTGCTACCATATATGCACAAACTTTATATAACACTGCCATTGCTACTATTGGTCTATAATTGTTTAACTTTCTATGATCCTTACCATTTCCTTTAAATAGTAGCTTTACTCTTGTATTACTCCAACTATCTAGAAATTCTGTTCTGTGCCATCTTATTAAAACTTAATAATAATTTAATTTTACTCTATTTCCTAAATTCATCACCATCTCTACTGTCCATCCATCTAAAACTTTTGCCTTTCCACTTTTCAATTTCTTCCCTGACTAAACCTAATATTTCCATTACTATACGCTTTTATGTTTGTTATCACTGTCCATCACATCTAACATCTTTTCTATATCCATTACATACATATTTAAGATTGTCTCCAATTCTTCTCTAGAGCTACCCTCTATTTCCTCATCATTTAGTAATACTATTACCCTCTCCCCAATCTTTTTTCTTTTAATATATTTCCAATTTTTTTTACTCCAATTTCTTCAACTTTTATTAGCATCTTTCAACAATTTACTATTTAATTTCATTCTCTCTATACAATTACCTACTTTAGCCAACTTCTTTTTTAAAAAATATTGTTCCCATTTAGCATTAACATCTTTTTCACTTTCTTTAGTTTTTAATATCACATTTATATTATCTGCATGCTTTCTCCCTTCCTTTTACTAATTCTCACTTTTCTATTTTATTTTTCTGAATATTTTCACCTTAAACCCTATTTGCACTTTTTCTACTTCACCATACCAATCCTTATATTCAGCCCCAACAAACACTTCAATGATTTCTTCTACTTTTCTTTTATGGTCTTCTAACTTATTCTTATCATTCATTCTCCATTCACACCTTTTACTTTCCTTACTAACCATTTTTACTATAAACAAATTATAATCACTATTACAAACTTTCTCTTCATTATCAAACACTTTAATTTTCAGTACTTTATTCATTCTCTACTAACATCTAATCTATTGTGTGAAATATATTATTTTTAGATCATGTGTATTGTCCCTCATAAATATTTGATAAATTTCCAATGCTCAAATTCATTCTGACAAAAATTCTTCAAAAGCTGTCCATTCCCGTTATCCACACCATCAATTTCTTCAATATGCCCATTCATATCCCCTATAACCATTATTTTCTTCCCCCATTTTTTTGAAACTCTGTATATTCTTAAGAGGCATTCATATATGCTACTGTTCTACTCCATTATAGTTTGACTATCCATCATCCATTCTTGTCTTTCCTAAACTTATTTTAAACGATGAATGTTCTTTACACTTAACAGCATTTAAATATTTTTTTGACATAACTCCCATACCAGCACCTCCCTTTTTTTTTTCTATTTATAACCTGCCATACCAAGTCTTCCAGTATATGTTTTTCTCTTAGATGTGTTTCCACTACTGCTAATATCTCAAGCTCTTCATTTTTAACTGCTTTAATTCCAGCCACTTTTCTGGTCTCCTGCCACCTTGCATATTCAATTATCCAACTTTAATATTTTCTTTTCTTACTACTCTTTTCTTTTTTTTTTCATTAATTTTACAGACCCATTCGCTCTTTACATCTACATTTATATCCAAATCAGCTACCCTTTATTTCTTACAGCCCATCCATTATTCTTTTTGATAATACTGCAATTTAAAACCCTACCCCCCTTTATAAGTTTCTCGAACTATAATATTCTTTATAAATCAAACTCCCTAATGCTTCACTTCCTTGTTTTGCTAAGAGCAATTCACCTTTCTTATACAACTCCTCCTTACTTCTCTCACATAATTTTTTCAATCTCTTAATTATAGAACATGCCCTATCTAACACATACCTATTGTTGAATCTTGGAAATAATCCAACTATTCCTACTCTTCCTTCAATATTACTCAAATTACTAATCAATTCTATGTTCTCATCCATTACTCTCTCCAACGGCTGACAAATTATTTGTCCCCACCATTAACATAAATATCTCTACTTCCTTGTTTTTTATCTTATTTGTAACATCCTTAATTCTAGCTCCAGGCAAACATATTCTTACATATATGTTTCTATTTTCCCTTGCATTTACATCTCCACATCCTCTAATTAGTTTATCAATTCTGTCTCATAATTTAGTTTCCCTACTTTATCCATAACATTCTCTTCCACTTCTGGACTTACTTATCTACTTCTTCCTTATTGTTTCTATTCATTAATTCCTTAATCTGCTGACACTTCATCTCTAACGATTTTAGTTTTTCTTCTACAACATTTTTTACCTCTTCCTCTAACTTACTTATTCTTTGGCTAACAATTTCCATTGCAATACTTATTATGTCATCCATATCTCTTGTCACTCCTCTAAAAACATACTCTCTTCTATCTTCCTCAACTACATTTAACTCCATTTCTCCTGTCTCTTTTAACTATCTACACTTAGAAATGGACCTCTTTTATCACATTTACACAGTCTACATAACCATACACCTGTTACATCCTTCATAGTTTTATTTAAGCATTTCAAATGATAAACCTTATCACATATGATACACTTTACCACAGCATGCCTAATTTCCTTCTGACTATTGTATATATAGGATACAAATGCAATTCATATTCCTTATTTTTCAAGTCCCCTGCTCTACATTTAAATTTATGCTTTCTCTACTACTCTTCAAACCCTTTTATAAAAAAGGAGAAAAACTTTTTTTTTTTCAATGGAGTTTGATATACGTCTTTCCTGACCTTACGCGCCTCTAACGTTATCTTCTTCCTCAAATAAATTACTCTCTTAAATTAAACAATTCTTTATTAGCAAACCTACTAAAAAACCAACTAATCTTATGTACAATTTAATTTTAAAGCCTCCTTGCAGTAACACATACACAAAAAAATGTATTTTTTCCCTTTTATATTTAAAATGGCATAATGAAACACTTTCCAGTCATTAGCAATATTATTGCCAATTTTTCCAAATGCAATTAAAGCTATCTCGTCACCCAAATTTTCTTTTCACCTCCACACACTAAGCAAAAAAATTTTGTAGCACCAAAATTTTTCAAAATGATCTTCAAAAAATATATATAAGCTGTAACTTATTTTGTGGAACAAATCAGCTAAGTCAACTCAAAGCAGTTGCTACCAAGTGTGATGTGATACACTGTGGGTTCCCCTTTATCGGAGTTAGAAATCTCTCAGCCCCAATGTCCAGGGAAACTTGCTAGCCACCTAACCTTCCCCTACTTTTCCCTACAAATTTTTACCATATTCTTCCCTATCCTGCTCGATCCTACTTCCACAACATAATCCTCGTCAACTCTATGACCTTTATATCTAAATCTCCCTTATCTTTCTCCAAACCCAGCACAAATATCAAGAACCCACTTTCTATATACTCATTCTGTTTATATTTATTCTTCCACAACTTATTTGTACCCTTTCTACTTGCAGCCATGACCCTTATATTTATTAATACTCTCTCTAATGTTCATTTTACATAATCGTTTAACCTATTTATATATATATATAATCCCGCCTCCCTTTTTTTTTGTTTATATACATATTTTTATACAATAAATAAAACCACATTAACTACAATTAACTAATTATATATATATTATACACCATAAATTATATATACTTTATACATTAAACTAAATATATATTATTTTTCATATATTTCTAATAACTATACCTACAAGTAAAACCTTATTTATCTATAATTAACTAATTATTTGAATATATTAAATATATTAACTTAAAAAATCACGACAACAACAACAAAAAAAATCAAACAAATTAAATTTTCCAATTATTCTTTAAAGCCCATTTGCTAATCAACTTTGCAGGTCCTTTAACTGAATACTGTCTCATATTTCCTTCAATTATAATCTTTAACATATAATTTCCATATCTTCAATACATCTCATTCTATGATCAATATTCAAGTAATGAATATATGATCCTGAATTCATATTCTTTCTATCAATAGCCCTTTTATGTCTTCTTTCCTCTTGCATTTCCTGTTTCCCTGTTTGATCTATATATATATCTTATTGCAACTCCTATAAATTATTTTGTGTACTAATACTATTTTAGTTTCTTTATTATGCTCTCTCTTCACATTTGATATCCATTTAAACAATGAATTTTGAATAGTAAGAGTAAAATAAATTATGGGGAAAGAAAAATAGAAATAAAGATGGATTGATAATAAATGGATATCAATACCTTATATATATATTATAACGATCCAAACGAAAGTGGTAATCGAATCTAACCGCATCTACGATATCTGCACTACAGGGGCGCCATATAGGCATTTGAGCCTAGAAAATTAGGCAGATACGCGCTGTTAAGATTCCACTTTATTTAAAATATTTAGATCGTTAGCCCATTGTCACTAGCTCAGAGAGTAGCAAAGATAATAAAATATAACTTTATATCTTAAATGTAAAAAAATAAAAGCCACTGCCAGTAATTAACACACAAACATTTATTTACGCACATATAAAATTTGAAACATTTTAAATTTTGAGGAATAATATTATTTTAGATTTTAATATTAACTTTTAATTTTACATTTAAATAGATTGCAATGAGTTTAATATTTTATTTAAAGGGTTGAGTATGAATCGACTACATAGATCTGCATTTGAAAAGAAAATATTCTTTCCCTTATTTAACCTTAGGCCAAAAGTTCGCAGTCAAACCGGCGTCAATCCATCTGATACATTTATGTATTCAATGTAGCATGAAAATACGACAACACAAAATACTATACTGTCAGGAATGTACATCTGAACAGTAAGTAGAGTTAGAGAAGACATTGTCTCTCAACCAACAGGAATGCTACATCTGTTGGCGAGTAGAACAATAAACAAAAAAACTCCATAGAAATGGACTGCGGTCCTTTTTACCGACTTACAATCCCATCCATAGGCAAACAGAAGGTGTGTGGCGTATATATGCAATCCTGCTCGTAGCGGATCTCCTGCTACATTTACTAATTACATCAATACATCCAATCCATTGACCCAATTTAACCACGAAACAAATAACCTAAGATTACCCTCCCTTACACTATACATATAACTTTACAAATCTATATAGCCATTCACGCCCGACTTAAATTTAACATTTAGATACGTTCGCACAGATGAATTTTATACAATTTGTTTTATAATATTGAGTATAGATCGGCTGCATAGATTCTACAGTTAAAAACATTTCAAAATAAACACAACCGATCAAAATACAAAATCATCGATAATGTCAATTGCATAGGGAATACAAAAAACCCAATAGCATTCATCATAAGATGCCGCAGTGACATCGATGACCTATATATTCTAATTGAATGTGAAAACCACAACATAATCAACCGCTAACGAATCCATGCAACGTCTATACCCAACCTTAAATTTCATGCATTTAAATAATTTATACAATAAGAAAAAAAATGGAAATGATTTTTATCAAACACCAAACATATAAAATTAAATATTATTAATTGACCTGAAAACTTAAAAAAGTCAGATAAAAGTCCATTCAAAATTTAGGTTAGCTTGTTTATTAAACTTGTCAACTCTTGACGAAAGTTCTTAATTAATTTTATGATTTTAACAATTGTTCAATTCATATAGCTTACGGTAGAAGAGTCCAGGTTCCTGTTTTTAATTCCCGCGACGTCTCCATTGGAAGATCGATCTAATGTTCTGGAGGTGGCATTAGCTGGTTCATGGTATCACAGTCTTTTCATTTTTTAAATAAGTGAGAGAGAACGACAAGTGCGTCTTACCGTTCTTCTCACCAAATCAAGTTGGAAACTGTCAGGAAAACTGTATTTCTCTTTTTAGAGTATCCACGCAGATTCAACCAACAAAACGTCACTAATCTATCCTTTTCATTCGGGTCCGGGCTGAGGCTTGGTGCTTCCATTGGTCAAGCTAATTTCTCTTTCTCTTATCTAATTTTCATCTGACTTTTTAATTACACAAGAGCCCCAAGGCTAGCTTGCTTTTCAATTAATAAACAATCATTTCCATTTATAGATTACAGGAATTAATTAATACCTGTTTTTATTTTTACTTACGTTATTTCTTTATTAAAATATTTTTATATTTAAATCTTGTATTTTTTTTATAAAAAAAATACGTTCAAATACTTTTTTTTTATTTATAAAAAAAAAAAATATTTTTAAAGTTTTGCATCTGTGCGAATATATATACATTTAACAAACATTTTAGCTTTTAGTTTTTTAATAAATTTTATTTTTATTTGCGAACTTTAAGATTTAAATTAATGTAGTCGCATATTTATATACCGTTACAATATATATATAAGATTTTAGGAAAAGAAAAGTTGAATGAGAATATAAGAATTGATTGGAAGAATAGTAAATCATTGGAAAAATGGATATCAAATGTGGAGAGAATAAGAGGAAAATAGGATTAGTATACAAAATAATTTGTAGGAGCTGCAATAAGATATATATATGTAGATCAAACAGGGAAACAGGAATTAAAAGAGGAAAGAAAACATAATAGGGCTATTGATAGGAAGAACATGAATTCAGAACCATATATTCATTATTTGAATACTGGTTATAGAATGAGATGTATTGAAGATATGGAAGTTATAAAATATGTTAAAGATTATAATAGAAGACAATATTATGAGACAGCTTATATTCAGGAGAATATAAGTAAATGTGTTAATTTAGTTAAAGAACCTGAAAAGTTCAGTAGTAAATAGGCTTGGATAATTGGAAAATTTAATATTTGATTTGCCTTTTTTTTTTTAAGTTAATATATATATATAAGTAAATAATTAATTAATTCCTAAATAAATAAGTTTTTATTTGTAGGTATGGTCATTAAAAATATATGAAAAATGATATATGTATAAAATTACTTCAATAGTTTATATAAAGTAGTATATAATTTATGGTGTATAATATACGTATCTAATTATTTAATTGTAGTTAATTGATTTTTATTTATTGTATAAAAATTATATATGAGAAAAAGGGAAGGGGGATTATATATGTAAACAGATTAAATGATTATATAAAATGAACGTTAGAGAGTATTGCATTAGAAATGTGTATTTTGAAAAGGCTTTAATATAGGGTGAAAATCAGTTCAATAATAAAGAAAATATTTATTTTTATAGTTGTTTTATTTCAATTGTTTATTGTTAATTATTTGAAAATAACATTATGGACAAATTTATATTTGACCATTGTTAAGGTGATCAGATGAGAAGCACTGTGACTTCTCCTTTATCGAAGTCAGGAACCTCTCAGCTACCATGCCCAGAGAAACCTGTTAGCCACTTTACCTTCCCTTTCCATTCCCTGCCCTAAGTTTTTCCCATATTCTTCGCTATCCTGCTCCATTCCATTTCCACAACATAATCTTTGTCAACTCCATTACCTTTATATCTAAATCCTCCTTATCTTTTTCCAAACCTAGCCTAAAAACCAAGAACCCATCATCTATATAATCCCTTAGTTTATATTTTCTCACAACTTCATTATTTGTGCACTTTCTACTTGTTACATTCAATTAAGATGCCTAATATTTTGCATGGCTTCCTTATACAAGTTGCAGACTAAATCACCTACATTTTTCCATTTATGTGTATATTCCCTTGTTGCTAAACTACTTTCTTTGCTATTATTATCATAAATTAACTCACACTCAATATTGTTTACTTCTATATATATATATATTTAACCTCTTTTTACTTTCCAGACCAGTTCTCCATCTCTCCAACCTCCTATTCTTTACTCTTCTATCCCATTCTTTGCAACTATTATACTCAACAATTCTCCTACCAAATCATCCCACCTTTGTATAAGTATACCGACAAATTCTTTATCCAAATCTTCTGCATATTGAACCAACTTTCTCACCCATTTTGTTGCCTGCTCTTTACTCATAACACAATTAAATACTATTTTGGCTATTCTTTTATTATCCATAAACTGCAATCTATTGAACATTTTTATTTTGCTCGTCATATAAAAACTTGACTATCCTATTTTTCCTTGAATTGATTCCTTTGCCATCCACACATCTGCATCTAATGCATATCTTTCTACTTCTCTTTGTACTTTTTCTAAGCAATCTAACACCCCTTTACTTACAAATGATACATTATTGCCATATATCGCCACTCCCTTCCATACAATTCTAGCTACATCATATTTATATGAAAACTGTTAATTTCTTTATCAGTTCTTTTCTTTGCTTCATTTAACAATTTTTTCTTCCATTCATCTAAATATTTTCTCTGATTACTTAAGATGGTTCCCAAATAGTTACACCTATTCAACACAATTTCATATCCCCTAATAAAAATCCTTTGTCTTCTCTTTCCTAAATTTAATCCCCACCTCTTTACTATTCTTGCACATATCCTCAGCATAACTTCTATATCTTCTCTTCTTTCCGTGCAGAAGACATCATCCACAAATAAGACCCGATAAAATATATACGCCCTTGCTACATATTAATGGTATCTCTATCCCTCTTCCTATTGCTCTCTCCATTTCTCTCAAAGACAACAAAAACATTTAACTTTAACTGATTCTATAATCTCTAATTGATATGCATAGTAATTATTTTCATACGATCTCTTAAGATCTGCTAAAGCTTAATCCATTTCCCAAATTTATTAAACTTATCCATAATCTATTTCTATTTACTCTATCATATGTCCTCTATATCTATAAAAACCATATATAACTGTCTACCTGTATTTCTACTCATATCAATAAATAAACTATCTCCTATATGCCTATCTGATCGAAAACCTCTTGCAATTCTCCCATATTATTTTCTTCCATCCTTCCAACCACCATATATGTAAAATCCTTATATAACACAGATGTTACCACAATCAGTCTACAATTCCTTTATGATCCTTACCCTTTCCTTTAAATAGTAGCCTTACTCTTGTATTACTCCAACTATCCAGAAAATCTCTCTTGTGTCATCTTATTAAAACATGATAATAGGTTTAATTTTGCCCTATGTCCTAAATTCATTACCATCTCTGCTGCCCATCCATCTAAACTTCTTACCTTTCCATTTTTTCAATTTCTTCCCTGCCTCATTCAATTCATTTTTTGTAAATTTAATACTTCCATTACTATATGCTTTTACATTTGTTATCACTGTGTCCTTCACATCTAGCATCTTTTCTATATCCATTTACATACTTATTTAAGATTATCTCTAATTCTTCTCTAGAGCTACTCTCTATTCCCTCATCATCTAGTAATACTATTTCTCTCTCCCATACATTCCTTCTTTTAATGTATTTCCAAAATTTTTACTCCCATCTTTTCCACTTTTATTAATATCCTCCAACATTTTAAACTATTTAATTTCATTCTCTACATATAATTATCTATTTTAACCAACTTCTCTTTTTTTAAATAAATTTTTCATTTAACATCTTTTTTACTTTGTTCTTAATAACACACTTATATTCTCTGCATGCTTTTTTCCTCTTTTATTAACTTTTACTTTTTTATTAATTTTGTTCTGAATATTCTCACCTAAAATACTATTTGCCAATTTTTCTACTTCACCACACCAATCCTCATATTCATCCCCAACCAACTCTTCCATGTTTTCTTCAACTTTTATTTTATATTCTTTTTACTTATTCTTATCATTCATTCTCCATCCACATCTTTCACTATCCCTTCTACTTTTATTACTATTTTCCATCACATTATTAATTATTTCTATTATAAAGGAATTATGATCACTATTACATACTCTCTTTTCATTACCAAACACTTAAATTTTCAGTACTTTATTCATTCTCTACTAATACCTAATCTATTGTGTGAAATATATTATTTTTAGATCATGTGTATTGTACCTCATAAATATTTGATAAATTTCCAATGCTCAAATTCATTCTGACAAAAATTCTTCAAAAGCTGTCCATTCTTGTTATCTACATCATCAATTTCTTCAATGTGGCCATTCAAATCCCCTATAACCAGTATTCTCGTCCCCCTTTCTTTGAAACCATATATCCTTAACTAGGCATTCATATATGCTATTGTTTCACTCCATTATAGGTTGATTATCTCCAGTGGTTATATACATTATAGCTACCATCCATTTCTGTCTTCTAACCTTATCTCAAATCACAAATATTCTTGACACTTAACAGTATTTAAATATTTTTTTGACATAACTCTTATACCATCACCTTTTTTTTCTTTTCTATTTATACTCTGCCATATCAAGTCATCCAGTATAGATTTTTTTCTTTTCTTAGATGTGTTTTCTCTCAAGCTCTTCATTTTTAACTGCTATATTTAATTCCAGTGATTTTTCTGGTCTCCTACCACATTGCATATTCAAATATCCAATTTTAACAATTTCTTCTTTCCTAACTACTCTCTTCTTCATTACATTTGTAAATAACTTGCTTACCATTAATTTTATAGACCCATTCCCTCTCCACATCTACATTTATATCCAAATCAGCTACCCTTTGTTTATTTCTTGGGGCTGTCCATTCTTCTTCTTTCTGATAACCCTGCAACTTAAAACTCCATCATCCTTTATAAGTTTCCCGAACTATATTCTTTATAAATCAAACACCCTAAAACTTCACTTACTTGTTTTGCTAAGTGCAATCCATCTTTACTATATAACTCCCTCTTACTAATAAAAAAATCCCACACATACACAAAAATAACATCCTTTTTGTCATACAATTTTTTCAATCTCTCATTTATAGAACAGCTCTATCTAACATATATCTATTGTCAAATCTTGGTAATAATCCAACTATTCTTACTCTTCCTCTAATCTTACTCAAATTACTAATCAATTCTATGTACTCATCCCTTAATCTCTCTGAAGGCTCTGACAAATTTGTCTTTATCATAACATACACATCTCTACTCCCTTGTTTCTTTACCTTATCTGTAACATCCCTAATTCTAGCTCCAGGCAGTCATATTCTTACATACCTGTTTCTATTTTGCCTTGCAATCATATCTCCACATTCTCTAATTAGTGAATCTCCTATCAATACTGTCTCATAGTTTACTTTCCCTCCTTCATCTGTAACATCCTCTTCCACCTTCTGGACTTCCTTATCTACTTTTTCCTTATCATTCCTATTCAATAATTCTTTTAACTGCTCACACTTCATCTGTAACGATTTTAATTTTGCTTCTACATCCTTTACCTCTTCCTCTAGCTTACTTATTCTTTGGCTAACCATTTCCATTGTACTACTTATTTTTCCATCCATATCTCTTGTCACTCCACTAAAAATATACTCTATTCTATCTTCCTCAATTACACTTTGCTCCATTTCTCCTTTCTATTTTAAACTATTTACACTAGAAACCATTTTTTCACTTCTTTTATCACATTTATACACTGTCTACAGAGCCATAAATCTGTTATATCTTTCCTAGTCTTATTTAAGCATTTCAAATGATAAACCTCATCACATACAGTACATTCTACCACAGCACCCCTAACTTCTTTCTACTATATATGCATTGTGGAATATAAATACAATCCACATTCCTTATTTTTCCAAGTCCCTTACTCTATATTTAACTTTATGCTTCCTCTCCTACTCTTAATACCCCTTTATACAAAGAAAAAAAAGTTTACTTTCTTTCAATGGTAATCAATAAACACATGTTCTCCAGTCAAAGGCTTCCAAACGTTATCTTCTTTCTCAAATACATCATTTTCTTTCTTAAATTAAAAAAAATTCTTTTGTAACAAAATTACCAAAAAATCAAATAATCTTACATATAACTTAGTTGAGTAACATGTCCACAACAAAAAAAAATTTTCACTTCTATACTTAAAATGGTGTAATGAAACATGTTATCAAAATTCTCCTAAAGAATAAAAACAATGCCCCCTACATCCTTTTTTCTTTTAAAAAAAAAACTCTTCCAAAATCTTATGAACAATTCATGCTATGTAATTTTTAAGATTTATAGATAAATTAAAAGCTTCAACACAAAGATCAACACGAAAATAATGACTGCAATAACTTACTATTAACTAAATATACTTAAAAGTTCTAATGTTTCAGAAAAACCATTAATTAAAATATTATTATTAAAGTTTAAATAATAAAATAATTTTTGGACTAAATCATTAAAACCTGTGGCATTAAAGATGGATTAATTTTGTTTCATTTATAATAAATGAAATGGAGGCTTCTTTTCTTTTACCTTTGAAGATTTATCTGTATCTATATTTTTCATGCATGAAAAAATAATTTGCTAAGAGATAAATAAACATTGTCTTCACTTGATGAAATAGAAAAAGTTAATATTCAAAATAATCAATTCATAAAAGTGATCAATTATCATGTAATATTAATACAAAACATTGTTTTATTTCCTTTTACTCCAAACACATTATCAAAATTAAATGTAACAAATAGTTGTTTAGAAAGACCACTTAAACATAGATGCTCTCTTTCATCCCCATCACCTATAAATTCTGGAAAAGTATTATTAGTAACATGAGAGCATAATTTGCAGTTTAAACTTAAGCATATGTTTGAGCTTATTAAATCACATGCAATTGGATATTTTCCAATGCAAAATTATTTCCTTGTACACATATGAATGGTTATTTTAGCACTGTATGAATTGAACTTTTAGCAACATAATTCAAATTTATATTTTTCATAAACTTAAATCTTTCAACAATTTTTATTTATTTTCTGCTCTGTAATTATTTTTTAAAAACTTCTCGAAAGATGTAACCCAAACTTGGAAAATTAATGTAAGAATTATCTAAGAGAATGGTTCTACCATTAAATAATTTTATTTTCCTTACTATTGCAAAAATATGTTTCAAAATTTATAAAAAAATTAAAAGCAACACTTTATTTTGAATTCGATTTAGAAAATTTAAAAAGTTAACAAATTCTAATAAGAAGACAGAATTACTGAAATTTTTTAATGTAATTTTACTTAAGTTTTTGAATTTCTCATACAGCAGATCAAAGTAATCTTATAATAGAAAAATTACTTTTTTTGCAAAGATGCATTTTCTTTGTAATTTGTGAACTAGTAAAATCAATGACAAAAAAAATAAAAGAAATTAGTTTTTAATTGTTGATGAACTATGAGAGACTAAATGTGTTACAAAAATTGTTGAGGCTTTTTACATTCTTTATCAATTTGAAATTAAAGAATTAAGCTTATTAGTAGCTAACAGTACTAAAATTTTTAGCGGTTACAGTATCTCCAGAAAAAAAAGATATTTCCTATACATTCAACATAACCACTTCTATCTTTAGACTTAGTAAAAAAAACAAAAACAATAGGACTAAAATTATTCATGTTAAACTTATTAAAAACTAAAATAACATACATACCATTTACACCTTTTTAGCCACTTTATCAACACTTTTATTTGTATTAAACTAAGTTTCGACTGTCCTGCAGTCATCATCAGAGCTCTTGTTAATTCTTTGATGACTGCAAGACAGTTGAAACTGTTAGTTTAATACAAATAAAGTATTGATAAAGTGTCTAAAAAAGTGTAAATGGTGTATGTTATAATAGAAATCAATACATAGGAAAAGAAGAAGTAGAAAAAACTAAAGGATCTATATTCTTCTTATACACAGGCTAATTCAAGCAAAAATAAATTAAAAAAAACATTTTACAATAATCTAATCCTCTACTAAGAGAGCAATTGTTTTATTTGCTATATAAAAAAAATCCCTATAATTTATTCTATAAAATTGCATATGGCAACTATATAGAAAAGAAACAAATTTCATTTGATCCTTCCATTAATTTTAAAAACATAGATTATTATTAATATGTAGAATATGGATTTATATTAATAATAAATTAGTCAATGACAATTCTAGTCTCCATGATGAAAAGATTTCTCTTGAATGTTCATTTTTTGACATTTACATATTTCTATAGTTTTAATTATAAAATGTATAAGTATTTAATATTTTTGTCAATAGCACAACTATGCTAAACCACTACAAACATTAATTTTTATTATTGTTGGTATTTTCCAGTAACAATTTATTTCCAATGACAATTATTAGATCAAGGTTGTTAAGAATTATAATCACTAACAGTCAATATTAACATTTAAAGTATTTATTAAAATCAAATATATATATGTACAAACATCTAACACTAACAACATTGTTCAAACTTAGTTACAGTTAGCTTTAAAATTTCTGGTGGGGGACCTGGTTTTTCAGTATATGTTTTCATAGGGGGAAGACGACGTATTTTTCGACCACAATAGCCATCTTTTCGTTGCCACCAACCACTTTTGGGTCTTCTTCCTAGCCTACGATTGTTAGCAGCTGAACCAATATCTTCATAACGATGATTTACATTAGAGATACGCCCTACTGTTGCCATGCATTCTTGACTAACACATATTTCATGTTTAGATGGTAAACGGACTACTACTTTACCATCCACTTTGCTCAAGATTTCTCCACAAGTGCCAGCAGATTTTATTAATCTTCCACCATCTCCAGGAAATCGTTCTACACAATTAACAATTGTTCCTAGAGGAAGAGCACCTAATGGAAATGCATCTCCTTCATTTGCTTTAACTAAAAAACAATCAATGCAAGAAAATTAGGGGAGAAAAACTGAGAATCATATATTATTTAGCTTAGCCATAAAAAATCTAATTATATATTATAATCTTAAATAAAAATTAAATTTTTAGATTGAAAATATAAAACAATTGTTAAATAGATCACTTCAGTATAAAAACCTCTACAAAACCCACTCATACAGAAATAGTAAAAAAAATGACATTATTCACCAAATTGTCAATAGATGAGTAGTGAGAATTTGAGAAATTTTCTATCTATATTTTAACTTTCTAGCAAAAACTGATTAAATACTCATTTATTGACAAATATTGGATGGTTAGCTAGGCTGACTGTGGGTTGGCCACTTAAAAAAAATCTGAACTCAAAGAAATATTTAAGTTTTATTAGATTTGGATTCAAATTAATGTCATAGACAAGGCAATTGATGTGCTACCATTGCATTATGAGATTTATATATATATATACTGTGCATAAAGTTAAGTTATACATCTTAAATACTATAGAAAATTAATTATATAAATCATTTAGTTTATTTAAAAGTGGATTTTTTTACAAGCGCTTTAGAAATGTATTTTTTTACTTATTTGTAATCCTTGCAAATTAATTCAATAAAAATAATTCTAGCAACCCAGTTTTCATCTATAAATGTTGCTTTTCAATAGCTTTAGTTTACTCTGAGTGCTCTTCACATTATAAAGTTGAAAACAATCAGCTATTTTTAATATTTATGAAGTATTATATTTTTCTCCTCATAATATATCTTCTTTATGCATTGATAAAATTATAAAACAATTAAATAAATCCACTTTTCTTTTATCACTATAACAATGCTTATTTTAAGCCAACAAACATCATATGACCACCATCTCGTATGCTTGTGTATAATTTGTTAAAACAGGCAAAACTCACTATATTTATATTGCGACATGCAGCAAGCTAGAGTAATCAACGGATGCCAGAAGGCTTGTGCATAAAATCCCCATCTAGTGCCTACTCATCCAATATCCCCAGACTAATTTCTGGCTTATGGCCTTTGTCAGTGAGGAGCCTTGGATCTGAGAGCACTGCACTTAGATCTTAGGATCGAATGCAACCCTCCAGCAATCACCTTTTATCTCCATTTAACTACAAAACTATGAGTCTTAAAAACTGTATGTGGCAGTATATATAGTGAGTTTTGTCTGCTTTAACAACAGTTATACACAAGCATAAGAAGTGGTGGTCATATGATGTTTGTTGGCTTAAAACCAATCCTGCTTAACAGAATAGTGGTGGCTATGGTTATTAAAGAACCAAAGTCACCAAAATGTATGGGTACTGAACTGGGTTCAGACCCATATGACTATATAAGCTAATGGGTTTGGATTGAAAAAATTAAGGCGTTTTCAGTTTAAGACTCATAGTTTTGTAGTTAAATGGAGATAAAAGGTGGTTGCTGGAGAGTTGCATTAGATCCTATGATCTAAGTGCAATGCTCTCAGATCCAAGGCTCCTCACTGACAAAGGCCATAAGCCAGAAACTAGTCTGGGGATATTGGATGAGTAGGTACTAGATGGGGATTTTATGCACAGGCCTTCTGGCATCCACTGATTACTCTAGCATGCTGTGTGTGGCAATATATATATATAGTGAGTTTTGCCTGTTTTAACGCTTATTTTAGTTAGTAGTTGAACAATCTGACAGTTTTGAATGACTATCAGTCAGTCTTCTTCAGAGTTAAAATATATGTAAGTCTATATACATAAAGATAATCTAATCAATATAAACAATTCAAAAACATTATATCCCATTATAAACCGAACCATTTTTATATCCTAACATATATATATATATATATTAAATATATACCCTCAGAGTTTATACTGCATCAGTCATAAAGGCAGTCCTCACCATTTTAATATAATTTATTTTTTCTTACATTAATTAATATTATACTAATTTATAAAAATACAGCTAACTTAAAAAACTTGTAATATTTTATTATTTATGAACATTTTCTTATTACTGTATTTCGAATTTGCATATTAGATTTTTATAATTAATTTAAATATTAATCTATAAACTTTTGATTTTATCACCTTTAAATTTAAATTTAATATTAAACTTTTTATTAATTAATCTTATGAATTATTATTATTATTATAAAATGTTTTTTATAAATATTTTTTTTCAATTCTTGTCTAACTAATATTAACATCTACTTTATTTCAATCCATTTTCTTAACTGAAAAATTTGAATTTTAAATAGTTTCTTTTTCCAGTTAAAAAAATGAATCATCATCATGATCATTTTCAACCATTATCAATCCATTGCAGGATGAAGATCTTTCCAAATTCAATCCATTTTCTCCAATCTCTAAGCCTCTCCACATCAATCCAGCACACTTCCTTATTTCATCTATCCATCTCACATGTGGTCTTTTACAATTTTTTGGAATCCAGTTTAAGATTTCAACTGTACATCTATTATCATTTTTTCTAACATATGTCCAGTCCAACTCCACTTCAGTCTCTTAATTTTTTCAATGATGTCAATAATACTTGTTTGTTCTCTCACCCATGTATTTTGTTTTCGATCTCGTCTTGTTATTCCTAACATCTTTCCATACTTCGTTGAATGGTCTAAGTCTCTGTATTGCTCTTTGGTTAAATGTCCAAGTTTGAGCTGTAAGCAAGAACTGATAAAACACATTTATTAAAAACCTTCCTCTACCAAAAGCACTCCAAACAAATTTAATTCTATGATTAATTTCATGCTTATGTTTCGATATGTAGTAATAATTTGACCAAGATATTTATAGTTGTTAACTTCTTCTAATTCATCATTACCAATTTATATTTTTATCTTTTGAGAAAATGCATTGAAGATTACTTCAGACTTTTTAACATTTATTTTTAATCCAACTTTCTTCTTTTCATCTGATAACTCTTACAACATTTCTTGAAGCTCCAAAGCATTATTTTGCAAAATAATTACATCATCTGTAAAATCTAGATGGCCCTAAATAATCTCCAAAATATTTCTTATAAAACTGCTGTAAAAAGTTTCAGTGATATGGAGTCATCCTGTCATACACCCTTCTCAATGTTATTGCTATTGCATTTTTATAAATATTTTTCAGAATACAACAATATCCTGGATCTATATCTTGATGATCTAATGCTTTAGTCACTGAAGAAATGATTATAGAATCAAATGCCTTTTTATAATCTACAAATTCAAAGCATAATGGCAACTCACATTCATTGATCCTTTCTATAACCACTCAATACTTGGATGTGATCCACTTTAGTAAAATCACTTTTGAATTCAGCTTGTTCTTTTGGTTGTTAAAATCTAATGTTTGCTGTAGACGATTTGTAATTATTTTGGCAAAAGTTTTGTACAAAATTGATAAAAGACTGCTAAGTCTGTAATTTCTAATATCTTCTTTATCACATATTAATATTGCATTCTTCCAATCATCTGGTAAATCTTTATCAGACATTTGGTATATAACTTTGCCAACTTTTTTCTATTTTTTCACTTGCATCTTTTAAGATAACAATTATAATTGCATCATTACCAAGAGCTTTTCCCTTCTTCATAAATTTAATTGGATGTCTCACTTCTTCATTTAAAATCCTGGGCAATTCAAAAGATATAATAGTTGTAGGAAGTACTTGTTCTTTATTACAATATAATTCTTGTTAAAACTCTTCTACATATTTCATGATGTCATCTTTCTTTTTAGTAATAGCTCCATCTTTTTTTCTTATTGCAGAAATAAGTTTCTACTAAAACAAAAATGTTGTTTTACACTCTTGAGACTATTATTCTCTTCTATAGCTTTCTTTGTTATTTCACAATTATATTTTCTTACATCATTATCAACTCTTTTTCGCACCACTTTGCAAAATTTGACATATTCAATCCTCCTTAATTAATGCATCATTTTTATATATTTTCATATTACTTTTTTTCTTCATAAATTGTCATCTTGGAAAATTTTTTACTGATCTATTGTTGCTTTTTTGCACCAGCTATCTTTGTTGTAGTTTTTAAAAGTATACCATTTATCTTCCTACTGAATTCGTTTAAATCTGAATTGTGTCCAAAATCTGTTAATATTTGAAAATTTTTGCAAGTTCTAATTTAAATTCATTAGAATGTTTTTGAAGATTAGAAATATCAATTATGAATATTGTTTTTCTAAATAATTTTTTTTCTCTCTAAATTTGTATTATCTTGCATCTTACATCTTACTAATCAATGATCACTTCCTGTGTTGAATTTATTAAGAACATTATATGTAATCTTGAAATACATATTTCCTGTTAATCAAAATATAATCCAATTCTGCTGTACCTTCATTTGGATGTTTCCATGTCCATTTAAATTTAACATTTTTCTGAAAATAAAAATTCATAATATAAAGTTTCTCTTTTTCTGCAAACTTCACAAACCTATGTCCTCTCTGATTTTTATCACCATAACCAAATTTACCTACAGCACTTTCATCTTTCAATTGTTTACCAATTCTAGCATTAAAGTCTCCCATGACAATTTTAAAATGTTGTTTGGTCTAATCAAAAGCTTTTTCTGCATCCATATGAGCATCCTCTACTTCATCACAATGAGAACTTGTTGGGGCATAAATCTGAAGTATCTGCATTTGATATCTGCTATTAAGTTGAATAACTAATCTTGTCACTCTGTCCGATACACTATCAATCTCCACAATATTATTCTTCCGCTTTTTATTTATAATGAATCCTATTCCATTTGTACTTCCAGTGTTTGTTCATTTTAAATCAATTGTGACTTCACTTTTTCTTCTAATTTCACAGTCCAATAATGTCACATTTAAAATATGAAACAGTTCTTCCAATTCTTGCAACCTTTCTTCATTTGAAAGTGAAAAGAAAATGGATAGGAATAAAAAAGTAGATGGTTAATATTAGTTAGATAAGAATTCAAAAAATATTTATAAAGAACATTTTATAATAATAGTAATTTTTAAGATTAGTTAATAAAAAGTTTAATAATAAATATTAAATCTAAATTTAAAGCTTATAGAATCAAAAGTTTATAAATTAATATTTAGATTAATAATAGAAATCTAATATGTAAGTTCAAAATAAACAATAAGAAAATGTTAATAAAAGATAAAATATTATAAGTTTTTTAAGTTTTCTATATTTTTATAATTTACGATAATATTAATTAATATAAGAAAAAAATCAATTGAATTAAAATGATAAGGACTTACTGCCTTTAACTTTATTATGATACAAATGTAGGATAGACTTTGAGGGTATATATATCTATGTCATAAGACAGTCATGGCAAACCTACAGCTTGCGTGCCAGAGATGGCACATACGAACTTTTTACTGGCATGCAAATTATTTACAGATCATAATTTTTTAAGCTTTAAAATAAATTATTCAATTTTTTTGTGGTTGCTAAAACCTGTACTAATAAAAATTTATTGTACACTAAAAGTGAGATAAATAAATATAATATATTAGAATTCAAAACAATAAATAAAAAATTTGAAAAAAATAATTTGTATATATATGTTATGTATGTGACAATGATACAAAAGTAAGTCAAATAAAGTGGTATCACATTCTATAAACTTATCAAATGATTCCAATCTTGTCAAATCATAAAGTAAAGATAGTAAAATGTTTTACTATCATAATCTTTTTTAGTCTAAATATAATTAATGGTATTCATTTTTTAAAGTAATCGAAATCTCGAAGTAATGAAATGCATGATCAACATCATAAAAAATAATTCAAATACCCACATAGTTGGTAAGCAATACACATATATGTATAGTTGTTAGGCTGAATTAACTCTCATAAAAAATAAAACGTTTTCTTTTTTGCTTGCAGTTCTGCTGTAAAAGTGAAATATAAAGTTATAATTCAACACATAATAAATCTTTGATTTACAAAATTATTAAAATTCACTTCATTTTACTTTTAAATAAATTTATCATTTTACTAATATGATTAGAAAAAATAAAAATTATCAAGCAAGAGAGAATTCCCAAACTGATGGACTGATAAGTATGGAATGATTAATAAAGGCAACAAGGCAGTATGTGTTTTATGTTCTGGAATAGTCATATTGATAAGTTCAATCGGTAAAATTGCATTATGATACCAACCATAAATCCATGAAAAAAGTAAAGTCAAACAAGAAGAATATATTGCCCAAGCACTTAAAAATATAAATATTCAATCTTTAATGAAATTTATCAAAAATCATATAAGAATACAAGCTGCTAGTTTTTTTGTCTCAAATGTAATTGCCAAACACAGGAAACCTTTTAATAATGGGGAATATATGAAAAAAGCATGAATGAAACATGTACCAGTTATTTTTGAAGATTTTGAAAACAAAGAAAAAATTATTCAGAGAATATGGTACGAACATAAATGGATCAATTCATTTGGCTATTTTTATTTGCTATTGTGTTGGGAATAATATCAAAGAAGAATTGATCAGTTTAACCTAGTTAGTAACAACAACAAAATGACTAGATATTTGCAATGAGTTTTAAATGTAGTCATTCAAAAAAGAAATAGCTGTTGGCAAAATTGTATCAGCAATTACGGATGATACTCGAAGTATGACTGGAAAAGAAAATGGTTTTCTCAGTTTATTTATGGACTTGCATTATACATCAGCAGGTTTTATGCACAAAGATCAGTTTTAAGCCACTGGATAATGTTATGACTAAATTAATCAATTTTATATCTGCACATGCTCTAAATAAACGAAAATTTCTAAATTTATTGAGTGAGGTAAACTAATATACAATTGTTTATTTATCTATAACAACATCCGATGGTTAAGTCAAGGAAAAGTTCTTTAAAGATTCGTTGAGTGATTAGATAAAATTAGACTTTTTTTTATGTAATGAGAAAATCTTTAAAAAAATACAATCAATTAATGAATGTTGAATGGTTTTCAAAACTAATGTTTTTTTTACTGATATGTGTTCACATTTAAACAAATTAAATGTGAAACTGCAAACTTATAATAAGTCAAATGTTATCATGTTTGATTTGAAGAAAACGTTTGAAACTAAATTACAAATTTTCAACCATGATGTTATTTCTTACATCTTCAAATATATTCCAAATATAAACATTTTTTTGATTGATTTAAAATCTCATGAGAAGCCAGATCATGTAAAATTGACCTAAGAGTTTTGTGCTGCTATTCAATTGATAACTGACAAATTTATTTCAAGATTTACACAGTTCAAACAATTTGCAGAAACATCAAAATTTATTTTATACTCAGACACAATATCAATGGATACTCTCACTTTAGAAATTTCTGAATGGCTTAATCTGGAAGATAAGGAAATACAATTGGTCAATTTTCAATCCAGTTCTATATGGAAACAAAAATTTGGGACTTGAGAAATGAGTTAGAAACAATTAAAAATAATAGATTATGGATCATATTTAAAAAGAATACTGAAGAGGAACTATTGCATTCCTGAAATATTTTCTTGTTATAAAAAAAAATGACCACTGTATTATCAATTTTCTTCTCTACATATGCATGTGAGTCATTGGTTTTCTGAAGTGAATTTAATTAAAGATAGTTCAGGAATTAGAATAAGAGAAGAACCTAGTTCAACATGTACATTATTAAAAGTGACAAAATATGAAACAGATATAAAACATTTAGTATCCAATGTACATCAGCAAAAATCTCATTAAATAATATTGATTTGTATTGATTTTATATGCTTATTTTCAAAATGTTGTTTAAATTACTATTAATTCTGGACTATTAAATTTTATTCAACTTGCGCTGTTCTAAATAAATATCATTTATTTGTATTTAATTTAGCTTCTTTAGAAATGTTGTTTAATTATTATTATTATTAAGAATTTTTTAAAGCTATGAATTTTGGAAATAAATGAATTATTATTGTCATTATTATTATTATTCTTTTGTTGTTTTATAAACTTTTAAAAATTTGCAATAATTAAGTTGTTTGTATCAGTATTTTGATTTTAATAACTGTATGGCATGCCAATCACTCAATAAATATTTTTGGAAAATTATTGGCATGCACATATAAAAAGTTTCACCACCATTGTGATAAGATATAAAAGGGATTCAATTAGTAATGTAATGTTTGTTTTGTATTGTTTATATTGATTAGATTATTTTTTTATATTCCTACATATATTTTAGCTCTGAAGAAAACTGCTGGTCAGACAAAGAGTATAAAATAAAATAAGCATTGTTATACTGATAAAAGAAAGATGGATTTATTCAATTATTTTTAATATTCTTTATAGTTTACATTAAATATAAATATATGCAATATAATATAAACTAACCTAGTGCTTCTAATGATATGGTATCATGGGAATGATAGATCATTTGCCATTTATTTTTCGCAAACATAAAATGAATCTACTTATATCTGCTTTAGTAGTTCTAAGAATAGTTATTCCATAACTGATATAAATCAGGGCAAACTTCCAATAATATTCAAATGTTAACAAAGCCTCATTCATAAGTAAACAACTTAATTTCACAAAGTAAAGTTAATTGCTACTTATTTTACTATCCTTATGAAAACACAAAACTTTTCATACTGTTTTATATTACACATAAATAGATGCAATATAAATATATTATAACGTTTTCCGTTTTGCTAGGCCTCTACACGCTAATATAAACTGCGTGTGAGTTGATCAAGCTATGTCAAAAAAGAAGAAAGTTATATTTCTATTCTAAAAACATAGCTATATTTCCTGATCAACTCGGGCTATTAATTGTTGAGAATTGTGCTATTGACGAAATCAGCTTTTAATTTATTTAATCTGGGCGCCAGAATTCCTAAGAATTCGCTGAAATCGTCATATAACATCTCACAAATAAAAAAAAATACTTTTAAACTAATCGGTATTACATCATACCGTAACGAGAATTATTTTTTTAAGATTATTATTCCTGGGCTTATTCAAACATATTGGCAAAGGTAAATTACATTTTTAAATCTTATTAAACTACTAATAGATTTAATAATAAAAAATAATAACTATTATTAATAACGCACAAATGAAAATTGGTATTAGAAATATTTTTATTCTAATAGACTAAAAAAATATTTGAAATAAATTACTTATCAAGTAAATTAGAGAGAACACAACTCAGACGTGAATCAATTAATAAAAAACAATTTTACAATTACTGTTCATATCTAAATTTCTTCTAGAAATTTCCTTAAAAAAATGAATGTCTCTTGTACAAGAAAATTAATGTCTCTATCGGGATTGTTTAAACATACTTTTAGAAATTGTTTGAAAACGTTTAATTTGGTCACAATCAGGAGTAATGAAGTATAACTTACCGGTAAGTTTTGGGAATTCAGTAGTAGATAACTATGCATAGTTTTTTGGGTAGAATGAGCTCGGCCTTTTGGTTATTATTTGATCTTGTGGTCCATTCTCCTAGTCGGTCACGAAAGCTTTTCTGGTATACATCTTCAGAAGCTCCGGTTCACTCTGACATGCCGAATTACTTCAGCATAGAGCGATCTTGGATATATTATTGTTATCCAAGACCAACTAGAGAAACCAACGAACAAGATGTCCTTCAAACTGATCTCTGCCTTTTATACTCACTAGAGGCCCAGTTTTCCGACTTCTGCGCATATCTTTTGTTTGTCAAAATATCCGTTGATAATCTTACATATTCTTTATAAAATTTATGTTACAAAGTCTCTATTTTTTTCAGCATAATTCTGCCATCTTTAATTAGTTGAAATATTTTTACTTTCTCTTATCTAGATTGGTAATTTGTGTCTTTTGTTCTCTCCAATTCTAACTTTTATTTCTAATTACATAAAAAAAAACGAAAGAATAATTTAACTTTCATTGTACGTTATTTTTTTTTTAAAAAAAAATTCGTCAAAAAAAAATCTAAATTTACTTTTATTTTTTAGCTTTTACCAAATGCCAATATATTTGCAACGTATATAAATAAACGTTACAATATATATGTAATAATATTATGATTCAATGTCTGTATTTTTAACTTCCAATCAAACTCAGATGTTATCAAATTCTCATTTAATATGGCAAATAATTTACCTTTACAAGGTAGTAAGTTACTATTCATTTTGATAGCTTATGAATAAATAATCAAATATTAAACATGTAAATATTTATTAACATGATTCTAACAATACATAATCATAAAAGGATAAACTTTCGCTGTGTTATTTATATAAATTCACTGCCCTCTATTATCAGATTCCATCACTTTGCTTTTCAGGTTCTTAAAAGTCAGACAATAGAGGGCAATGCATGAGATATTGAAAAAATTTTGTGAGAGAAATGATGTAATGTTAGTGAATCGAATGTGTGAGATTTTTTTTAGTAGTAAGAGGGAGTTATATAGTAAAGACGGATGGCACATGGCAAACCAAGAAAGTGAAGTTTTAGGGAGTTTGATTTACAAAGAATATAGTTCAGGAAACTTATAAAAGGGGGGAGGTTAATTGCAGTGTTATCAGAAAGAAGAAGAATGGATGGGATGTAAGAAATAAACAAAGGGTAGTTAATTTAGATATAAATGTAGATGTGGAGAAGTAATAGATATGTAAAATTAATGGTAAGCAAGTTATTTATAAATTAATGGAGAAGAAAGAGTCAAAAGAAATTTATAAAAGAGTAGTTAGGAAAGAAGAAATTGTTAAAATTGGATATTTGAATATGCAAAGTGGTAAGAGACCAGAAAAGTAGCTGGAATTAAACAAGGCAGTTAAAAATAAAGAGCTTGAGATACTAGCAGTAGTGGAAACACATCTAAGAGTAGAACCGATACTGGAAGACTTGGTATGGCAAGATATAAATAGAAAAAAGGGGTGGTGGTATAAGAGTTATATCAAAAAAATATCTAAATACTGTTAAATGTCAAAAACATTTGTGATTTGAGATAAGGTTAGGAAGACAAAAATGAATGGTGGCTATAGTGTGTATAGCTGCTGGAGATACTCAAACTATAATGGAGTGCAACAATAGCATATATGAATGCCTAGTAAAGGATATATAGTTTCAAAAAAAAAAGGGAAAAGAATAATGGTTATAGGGGATATGAATGGTTACATTAAAGAAATTAATGATGTTGATGATGTAGATAATAAGAATAGATAGCCTTTGAAGAATTTTTGTCAGAAAATGAATTTATCAAATATTTATGAGGAACAATACAATACACATGGTCTAGAAATAATATATTTCACGCAATAGATTATATATTAGTAGAGAAAGAGGGAATGAATAAAGTACGGGAAATTAGTGTTTGATAATAGAAGAGAGAGTATGTAATAGTGATTACAATTTCTTTAAAATGGTTAATAATGTGAAAATAGTAATAAAAGTAGAAACAATAGTGAAAGATGTGGATGAAGAATGAGTGATAGGAATAAGTTAGAAGAATATAAAATAAAAGTTGAAATAACCATGGAATAATAATTCTGGGAATGAATATAAGGACTGGTGTGGTGAAGTAGACAAAGTGGCAAATAGAATTTTAGGTGAGAATATTCAGAAGATTAAATGTAATAAAAAAAATGAAAGTTAGTGAAAGAGAGGAAAAAAGCATGCAGAGAATATAAATGTGCTATTAAAAACAAAGAAAGTAAAAAAGATGTTAATGTTAAATGGGAAAAGTATTTTAAAAAAAGAAGATGGATAAAATAGATAATTATAGTGAGAGAATGAAATTAAATAGTTAAATTGTTGGAGGATATTAACAAAAGTGGAAGAGATGGGAGTAAAAAATTTTGGAAATACATTAAAAGAAGGAATGTATGGGAGAGAGAAATAGTATTACTAGATGATGAGGGAATGGAATGTAGCTCTAGAAAAGAATTAGAGACAATCTTGAATGAGTATGTATTGGGTATAGAAAAGATTTTAGATGTAAAGGACAGTGTTAACAAACATACGAGCATATAGTAATGGAAATATTAGGTTTATAAAAAATGAACTGAATGAGACTGGGAAGAAATTGAAAGATGGAAAGTCAAGAGGATGGATGGGCAGCAGAGATGGTAATAAATTTAGAACATAGGGCAAAATTAAACTTATTATGTTTTAATAAGATAGCACAGAAGAGAGATTTTCTGGAAAGTTGGAGAAATACAAGAGTAAAGCTACTATTTAAAGGAAAGGGTAAGGATAATAAAAAGTTAAGCAATTATAAACTGATAGTGACAAGATTAGTGTTATATAAAGTTTTTACATATATGGTGGCTGGAAGCGTCACAAAATGGATGAAAGAAAATAATATAGTGGAAGAAATGCAAGGAGGTTTTCGATCAAATAGGCATATAGGAGATAGTTTATTTGTACTTACACAACTTATAGATATGAGTAGAAATACAAGTAGACAGTTATATATGATTTGTATAGATATAGAGAAGGCATATGATAGAATAAATAGAAATAGATTATGGATAAGTTTAGTAAATTTGGGAATGCATGGAACATTAGTGGATCTTATTAAGAGACCGTTTGAAAATAATTACTAAATTTATCAATTAGGGAATATAGAATCAGTTAAAAGTTAAATATGGGGTTGGACTAAGGCAAGAATCCCCTTTATCACTTATTTTGTTTTGTTATATTTGCTAGAAATGAAGAGAGCAATAGAAAGACTAGGAAGAGGGGTAGAGATACCATTAATAGGTAGCAAGGAAGTATATACATTATTGGGTCTTTTATTTGCGGATGACGTCTTCTTGTGCACAGAAAGAAGGGAAGATATGGAAGTTATGCTGAGGACATGAGCAAGGATGAGTAAAGAGATGGGGATTAAATTTAGTGAAGAAAAATCAAAAATAATGATGATTAATACTGGGGAAAGAGAAGACAAAGAATTTTTGTTGGGGATATAAAGTTAAGTGTGTTGAATAGGTATAACTATTTGGGAATTGTCTTAAGTAATCAGAAAAATGATAAATAAAACAAAGAAAAGAAAGAGGCTAATAAAGAAATAACAGTGTTTTCATATAATAAATATGATGTAGTTAGAATTATATTGAAGGGAGTGGCAGTAGCAGGGCTAACATATGGTAATGATGCATTAAGTATTAGTAAAGGGGTGTTAGAAAAAGTACAAAAAGAAGTATGAAGATATGCACTAGATGCAGATGTGTGGATGGCAAAGGAGGCAATTCAAGGAGAAATGGAATGGTCATGTTTTTATATGAAAGATGCAAAAAGCAAAATGAAAATGTTTGAGAGACTGCAGTTTATGAATATTAAGAGAATAGCCAAAATAGTATTTAATTGGGTTACAAGTAAAGGGCAGACAATGAGATGAGTGAGACAGGTAGTACAGTATGCAGAAGATTTGGATAAAGGTGGGATGATTGTGTTAGGAGAATTGTTGAGAATTATAGTGGCAAGGAATGGGATAGAAGAATAGATATATTAATAAAGAATAGGGAATTGGAGAGATGGAGAACAAGTATGGAGAGTAAAAAAAAATTAAATATATATAGAATTAAACAGAATATTGGGTGCAAATTAATTTATGATAATAGTAAGAAAAGTAGTTTACTGTTTAAGGTTCAAACAGGATCTTTAGCAACAAGAGAATATACACAGAAATGGAAAAATGTGGGTGATTTAGTCTGCAAGTTGTGTAAGGAAGGCATAGAAAATATTAGACATCTGTTAATTGAAGGTAATGCCTGCAAGCAGAAAGAGTACAAATAATGGAGTTGTGAAGAATAAATATAAACAAAGTGATTATATAGAAAATGGGTTCTTGGTTTTTACGCTGAGTTTGGGAAAGGATAAGGAGCATTTAGATATAAAGGCCATGGAGTTGACAAAGATTATGTTGTGGAAATGGGGTGGAGAAGGATAGAAAAGAATATGGGAAAAAATTAGAGCGGGGAATGGAAAGGAAATATAAAGTGGCTAACAGGTTTCTCTGGGCATAATGGCTAAGAGATGCCTGACTCCCATAAAGGAAAAGTCACAGTTCATTGCATGAGGAAAGATTATCATTCTTCTTATACATATTATTAAAAAAAAAAATGCTGCATTAATTAATATTTACATACATATATAATATTTTATTATTTACTCATAAAGTTATTAAAATGACTAAAACTTAATTCTACTTTGTTAATTAAATGAGGTTTTGTTCATATTTAAGTATAATTGGATTAATATCTTTTATTAGAATTGCTATTCTTATAAATTTAGAAAGATCAATGGATTCATTTTATGTTTCAAAAGTGAAATCTAACAAGAGAGAGTAGTACATTGATATAATAAACAGTGTGAGAAGTTTATCATTCAAACTCTGATTATGTATTATTACAAGCATTGTATAAATTTTTACATATTTATTTATTCATAAAGATATTAAAAAGTAGTAATTAACTCTTACTTCCTGAAGTTGAATTATTTATCACATTGAATGATTGTAACTCTAATATTTTTAATCCACCAATTATTTTAAATCTCCATATTCAATCTATTATTCTCTCAAAAAAAAATATCATGTTTTCTTTTAATTAATTCATTAATAATAAGGTTCATTGTCAAAAAAATCAATTCATTAATAATAAGATCAATGGTAAAAAAAAATAACAACAACAATCGAATCTTTTTTTTAAAGAGAATAGATTTAATTGTATCAAAATTACTTTTTTTAATGGAATCTGATGTTCCAGTAATATAATAATGTTGAAAATCTACATTGGCAATTTTAGTATAAATAATTGATGAAATTTAGGACAAAGAGTAGATGTTTCTAAAGAAAAAACATTGAATTTTTTTTCCAATTTATTTGGAATAAGACCTATTTTTTAATGTAACTAACATTTTAATTTTGGAATGTAATAGTCTTTTATAATGATTTTTATATAAACTATTTCCGATACTCAATTGATACATTACTATAAAAACTCATTAACAGTAACTATTTGAGTTTATAATGACAACACAATTAATTCCAATAATTTTGGGTTAAAATTTACTATAATACATATCTTAAAGTATCCAAAATAGAAAATTCAATCTTTTAATTATAGTGATATAATAACATTATCCAAAATGAAACAATAGCATTCATTCTTTCTTTAAAGTTTTCAAATCTAATATTATTAGCATAAGAACTGTTAAAATGTTCACAAGTACTATTATACAACCAAATCTTAATATCATTAACCTTTTCTTGATATATCTAAAAATTTCAAGAATAGATACAAATAGATTTACTCTTGGGTTCCCTAAAAAAAACATGTAGCATTTTCTGCTTGTCAAAATAATAAATTAAATATGTAAGTTCATGTCTGAAAGCAGAAGTTTAATTTAAGGATTAAAAATAATTGGCAGATTACAATTGCAAAGAAGGTATAGACATTTATTGACTATAGTGAATCTAGATCTTTTTTGATGCACTACAACATATGGATCTGAGAAACTATCACAATCCTATTAAATCCAGATATTGCACTCTTTTATATAATGACAATGACATAAGAAATGAAAGGGGTATTTTGAACATCTTTTAAATAATAATGCAAGAATTGAGATGATGATTTTTAATAATATATCCATTTTAACTATTCAGTTAGATTTGGACAAGGATATCTAAACTAGTGAAATCAAAACAACTCTATGTAATCTTAAAAATGAAAAGGCTAAAGATCCTAATGCAATACCTGTGGAAGTTTTAAAAGACAGTGGTGACATATTAGGCTTAAAAATGTAAAAAAAAATTTTTTTTATGAATATATAGATTTATGAAGTTGTGCATCTGATCATAAATATGCTTCTATTCTTTGAATTTTTAAAAATAATAAGATATAGATTATAGCAAAGGTATAAACAAGGATTTTCTTGAAAAGATTGTTTTCAGTAATAGATGAATGATTACCAGAGACATAATATGGTTTTGAAAATCTAGAAGCACTACAGACATGGTTTTTGTTCAAATGAAAATGCAAAAGAAGTGTCAGAAACAAGAGAGCGATTTATATATTCCTTTCATTAATTTGGTCAGAGCATTTGATTCAATTAATCAAACAGATCTGCAGCATGTTTGAAATTAGTTGAGTATCTGCCAAAGTTTATTAATATTATATAACTTCTATACGATGGATATGGGGAAGTGTATTACTAAAGATTAAAATGTGAAGCATTTGAAATTAAACCTGGTATTAAACAAGGATCTACATTTGTTCCAGCATCGATTTTCACTTTTATGACAGTAATATTTGGAACTATTTGTATGTGACTTAATGAAATAGGGATCATGTTACAGTACAGATTTGATAATGTAATTTTTAATTTGAATTAAAAGCAAAAAAAAAAAAAACAAGAACTGACTTGATGATTGTGCTATTTTTGCCAGTTTAAAAGATGATTACATAATATACTTACTGTTTTGAATGCAACATGTAAAGACTTTGGTTTAATAATTAATGTTCAAAAAACTCTAATTATTTATTATCCAGTAATGGAAAAAAAATCCTCAGCAACTTTTAGTTCAGTTAGTTATTGAGAATGTAAATCAAATTAAATGTTTTGATAGTTTATAAATAGAAGGATAAATTTGGATGATAGATACAGCACAGATTCTATAGTGCTGCTGGTTTTAACAAGTTAAAAGATAGGGTATTTCAGGGTAAGTAAATTATTGCAACTAACATAGTTATATAGAGAGCTATTATTTTATCTAACTTATTGCATGAAAATCAGATTTGGACCATTCTTTTAATGCAAGATAAAAACATTAAAAAAGTGTCAATGAAGAAAGCACCATAAAATTTTAAAAATGCAATGGCAAAATCATAAAACCAATCAATATGTTCTTCAACTTACTGAATGTGAGACTATAGAGTCCATTAATTGTAAAATCATACCTTGGATAGGTAGAATAAATGATACAAGAGCATGATTTTAATGAGGGTAGACTCCATTTAAATTATAAGAATTATCTCAAAGATTTGCAATGCTGATTGTTTCCAGTGGGAAGATATAGCAGAGAAAAGAATATATTGGAAAGCTACAATAAAACATGGTATTGAAAGAAAAGTTTTGTGTGCTGAAAAAATTACAAGACAGCAACACAAAATATCAAACAAACAAAAAGATTAATCAAAATGTTCTTTATGAGGATGCACTTCTGGTTCACAGATTGGTTGTACAGTCATCACAAAACTCATCTAGAGCAATCCCCTTTCCCTTCTTGGAGTTTAAATAGCAATATTTATGTTATGATTTAAAACAATGCAGTAAGAATAATTACGTACTTGTTGCCATAAATGGTATATGGTTTTGGCAATATGGTAGGATGATCAAGAAAATAATATTAATAATCAAACTATTATTGTGAATAACAAATTAAAATAAGAGTTCTTGGCAAAAGTATATGAACACAACAATTCAACTACTATGTAAAGTAACTATTCACCAGAATGTAAAAAAAATTTATCATAAAAATAATATCTAGTAATTAAATGACATAAAATTTTATAATTACCTGTTAATCTAGGAATAAAACAAGAAGTTCTAATCAGATCTCCAACTTTCATGTTTTCTGTTGCAAGGTAATATCTTTTGCCTTCAAGACCAGCTACTAAAGCAAGCTTAGAAGTTCGACAGAAATCATCTTTAATTTCCATCACTCTTTCTACTTTAAAAGTACCATCTTTAGGACCTATTCTCCTCCATTCAATCCAAAAATAATTATGTTTAAGACCACCTCCAATATGATGAAAAACAATTCTCCCTAAAACATAAATAAAAGATGCAGCCAATTTAAAAATCATTTATAATTATGTAAATAGAATATGAAGAGATGTGACTTCTTTCTCATCAAAGATGAAGATTCAATCACATTATAATTAATTTTTTCTTCTATGATATAATGCATCAACATTATTTGACCATGTGTAAATTTTCTTGAAACTATCATCCTCCAAATTAAAAATAGTCATAAAGCTGGGCTGATAATCAACATTTTCCTAAAAAAATTGTTAAGCAACTTGAGAAAGGTTTGTATATCTGAAAAAATTTGAACTTCAACCTAGGTCAATGGCCACTGAAAATAACTAGACTAGTTACACCACTAATGTGAAATTTCCCAATAAATTAGAATGAAATAAATATAAAATAAATAAAAAAAAAAAAGATATCTTAAACTATTTAATTTATAAAATAAAACTGCAAGTCATAATATTTTGTTTAGCACAACACATATTACATTTTTTAAGTTTTAAATAACATATAGATAATTTGTTTTTGGAATATCTTATTGTTAATATTTCTTTGACTTTATTTCATGAAATTCAGTTTCTAGTATATTATTTAAGAATTATAGTATATATAAATCAAATAAAATATAGATAATTATTGCAATAATGATCAAATGATAATGTATTAATGCTGATAATAAATATTATTAAATAATCATTATAAAATGCAGAAGTACTTTTAAGTTATTTGCATAAAAAAATGATGCAAATAACTTAAAAGTCCATTTGAAAATAATTATACAATTAACTGGAAGTACTTCTACATTTTATAACGATTATTAATAATAATTATAATCAATATTAATACTACTTAATTCTTTAATTATTATTACAATAATTAATTTATAGGTGATATTTTATTTTATATATTCACTTTGAATAACAATCAAAGACAGCGGGCACAAAAAAAAGCAGCAATTTACTAGTGAATTTTCTACTGAAACAAGAGAATATATTAAGAAAAGAAGAAATATGAAAATTTATAAAAATGATCCATTAAAAAGAAATGAAAATCTAGTTTTCTAAAATGATATGAAAGAGTTATACAATATAAGAAAATAGAATTGTGAATTAGCAAGGAAAGTTATAGAAGAGAATAATAGTCTCGAAAGTGCAAAACACCATCTTGGCATTAGTAGGAAACTTATTTCTGAAATAAGAAGAAAAGATGGAACTATTATTTAAGAGATGACATCATAAAATGTGTGGAAGAGCTCTATAAAAAATTATATAGCAATAAAAAACAAGTACCTCCTACAACTATTATATCTTCTGAATTGCGCAGCATTCTAAATGAAGTGAGAAATGCAATTAAATCTATGAAGAAAAAAAAGCTCCAGGTAATGATGAAATTATAATCAGTATCTTAAAAGAAGCAAGTGAAAAAGTAGACAAAATTGTTGGCAAAGTTATAGACGAAATATCTAAATGATAAGAAGATTGAAAAAATGCAAAAGTAATATTAATATTTAAAAAAATGTGATCAAGATTTTAGAAATTACAAACCTATTACTCTTTTATCAGTTCTATACAAAATTTTTACCAAGGTAATTACAATTCATCTACAGTGAATTTTGGATTTTAACCAACCAAAAAAACAAGCTGGATTTAAAAATGGTTATAACATAGTTAATCTAAAGCAGTTATAGAAAAGACCAATTATGTTTGAATATGTAGATTATGAAAAAGCTAAAGTATGGATCATCAAGATATAAACCCACAATATTTTCATATTCTAAAAAATATTTATCAAAAGGCAATAGAAACATTTAGATTATGTAATGATACTAAAAAGATAGCACTGAAAAGATATCTAATAGGGCGGTTCCATATCTCCAAAACTTTTTACAGTTTTAAAAAGAAATATTTTGTGAATAAAAATGGGAAGTTAAAAAACAGGAGGGAAAAATAAATGGAGATTATTTAAGTCATATAGATTTTGCAAATGATATGGTTGCTTTTTCAAATAATGCTTCAGAGCTTAAAGAAAGGTTGCAAAAGTATAAGAACAGAGTAAAACGTGGACCAAAGATAAATGCTAAAAAGAATAAAATAATGTTCAATGGATTTCTCAAAAAAAAAAAAAGAAAAATTGATAATGATAAATTAAAATAAGTTAACAACTACAAATAGCTAGATTAGATTATTAATACATATGGAAACATAATCGATGAAATTAATCAGACTTAAATTTGGGTAGAATGCTTTTGATAGAGATAACTTAATCTTAAAAGGAAATATGCCTAGGCAAATAGATATTATTGATATCTTGGAAGGAATTTAGAGACTGAAATGGAACTGGACTTCCTGCTAGAAGAGATGATAATAGGTGGGCAACTAAAATCTTAAACCGATTTGCCTGAGATTATAAAAGACCAAGAAAGAAACCATATGGATGGATGAAATAAGGAAGTTTGCTTGTGGATTGTGTAGAAAAGAATAAAGATCATAGAAACTTGATTAAATTTGGGGACTTTCATTTTGCAGTAGATCGATAATGATTGAAAGTTATGATAATATTTTGATTATACCAAAATAAATTAGTTAGCTAAGGAATAGCAGAATCAATTTAAAAATCTTATATAGACTAAATGCAAACTTTGTTTTCTTCAAAAATTGCCAAATATATCTTCTTTTTTTTTGGCTAAATTTAAACATTTCAAAGTTGAAAATGGTTATCCAAACAAATGAAAGCACTTTTGCATTTTATAATAGTTATTAATATTTATTATCGTCATTAATACTTTATTGTTCTATTATTATATATGTGTGTAGGTTTTTAAAATGAATGATATTTTTTTTACATTTTGGATGGAATCATGCATTTCTAATTTTAATATTATGCATCACTATATATATATATATTAAGTAAAATTTATGTTATATATTTAAGAACACCTAAAAGAATTCTCAGTTAAAGGATGAAATACATATAGTGTTGAGGTATTAATCGTTGTTTTTTTTTTTGCAATGATATACTAACTATTTATTCTTTCTTTATGATTAATTATGGTTTTGGTTGACTTTGTTACATATATTTAAGCATGTATTTTCATACATCTGAATATTTTAATAAAGTATATGTAATATATACATATCATTAATTAAATTAATCCACAACATATCTGATATGATCACACTTTCATCACTTAAAAACATATCAGATTGATCTTTCTAACTATACATGTATTTCTCAAAATAACCTTTCATTATCAGATGAGCTACAAGTTTTAACACCTAAATCTTCCTGTCTACCAAAAATGAGAGCCTAATTTTTTATTTAAATATCAGATTGCAAATTTGTTGATATTAAAGCTTGAACATATCAGAATCATATGGTATTAGATTTTTTAATACAAAGTAGAGTGACAGATATATCTGATATTTTTTGCATTGGCCAAGACTTTAAAAGAATGTTGAGCTCATATCAAGTACAGTGTGAATTAATTTGATTAATCACTTATACCTCATCAGCACAGTATCATCTCTTTAAACTGTGATTTACACATAATAATGTATCAAATTGTCATTTGTTTTCAATGAGCTGAAGCCAACTCTTGGATGACTTTATGTATAAAAAACTTTAGATTTACTTTTACGCCTAATGATGTAGGGTAGGAACTCTGTAGTTTTAATATTTCACCCATTTATCTATAAATGAACATTCTTTCACTTACATTTAATCTTATTGCAAATAATAACTTTTTTTTCTCCCAATGAAATACCAGCTCTCATTTATATGCCCTAAAATAAATAATTTCTGTCTTACCATAATCTGTTTTCAATTCATCACAACTTTTCATTTCTAATTATTATTTTTGTTAACATTATTATTTGTGAAAATTAGTTTATGTACAAAAACGCTAAAATTCAAAGCAATAACCAACCATTCTGTTTGCCAACAATATGAAAATAATAACTTAATTAATATATATCAAAAATAATTAAATTAATATATAAACTAATATTTATAGCAAACTACAAAAAAAAAAATGCAGTAAAATATAAACAAAACTGTTGCAATTATAATCGTATATAAATTTGATTATATATATGTTGTCTTATCTCTGTTGAAAAGTTGGTAGTGAATTACTACTTTTTTGTATCAGCTATTCTTGATACAGTTCTTAATAGTTATCTGTTTACTGATCTCAGTAAAATTTGAACTATCTTTAAAGTCTATCAATATTTTAAAATGATTAGTAAATTCTAAATTAAATTTATTAAAATATTTTTGAAGATTAGAACTATCAACTATTACAGTATCTTTTTTAATGGTTTTCGTTTTTCTAATTTTCTCTTGACATATATTTTGTATTTCACTACTAGATTATTATTATTTTCTGTGTTGAATCTATTAAATATTTTACAACCTTGAAATAAATATTTCTTGTTAATCAAAATATATTCCAAATCTGCTACATCCTCATTTGGATGCTTTCATGACAATTTCCTTTTTAAATTTTTCTTTAAAAAAAAAATTATATTGGAAAGTTTTTCTTTTTTCATAAATTCTGCAAATTCATATCCAAATTTATCCACACAATTTTCGATTCCGGGCCGGGCCTGTGTTCTATATAAATATCGACTTTTTTCGTTTTGTAATAAAAAATTAGAGGAACTAATACTAAATAATATTACTATTTAAAAAACAAAAATTTAGAAATTCACATTAAATTTAAAAATGATACCTGAATAATTGACATTTTTTGGACAGTAATTAATCATAAAATAGGATACTTTGTGTGTATCTATAAAAAGTTACGGTATTTTTTTTAATAGAAAATAATACGGAATTGTACATTTTTCAATTTACACAAAATTTCTACATTCACGCTAAATTTAAAAATGGTACCCGAAAAATTTGCTTTTTTTTTTTTTGACAATAAATAATCAGAAAGTGGGTTCTTTTTGTTAGTGTGTATATATAAAAAGTACCGTTCTTTATATTGTACTGTTTATTTATATATGGTACAAATATTTTGGCATGTGGTAAAAGCTAAAAAATAAAAGTAAATTTAGATTTTTTTTTTGAGTATAATTTATTTTGTTTAAAAAAACGTACAATGAAAGTTAAAATGTTCTTTCGTATTTTTTTTTATGTAATTAGAAATAAAAGTTAAAATTGGAGAGAACAAAAAACACACAGATTACTAATCCTAATAAAGTAAAAGAATTCAAAAAGTAAAAAGATAAGCTAAAAGAAAAATATTTTAGCTAATTAAAGATGGCAGAATTATGCTAAAAAAATAAAGACTTTGTAATTGAAAAATGATAAAAGAGTGTACAAGATTATGAACCTAAATGCCATGATAATAACATGCGCAGAAGTCTGAAAACTGGGCCTCTAGTATAAAAAGGCAGAGATCAGTTTGACGAACGTCTTGTTTGTCTGTTTTTTTCTTTGGCTGGTCTTGGATTATTAAATCCAAGACCACTTCACGATGAAATAATCTTTCATGCAGGAGTAGACCGGAGCTTTAGCTGACATCGTTAAGAAGATGGACACTAGAAAAGCTTCTGCGATTAGCCTTCGAAATAGACTACAAGATCAATTTATAACCAATGGCCGAGCTCATTCTAACCCAAAAAACTATGCACAGTTATCTACTACAACTTTCTCACTAAACTTACCGATAAGCTATGACTCTTTATTATTCCCAATTGTGACTAAATTGTCGACAAACCATCTTAAAAATATATGTATAATAGGACCCCGATATGGACTTTAATTTTAGTGATCAAGAGACTCTTATTTAATCAAGAACTTAATTTATTTTGTTTAACTGTTGTTTTTTTATTAATGTATTCATATTTGGATTAATGTGTGTTCTCTCCAGTTTATTTAATTAACAATTAAACGTTAAATATTTTAAGCTGTTAGAATAAAAATAGGTACTCATCTTTTAGCTAAAGATGCCGCTCTATGGCATGGTTTTCGTGCCAAAACACATAAAAATGCTGTTTCCGCGGCCGACACATTCGAACCAGAGTTTTCTATAATACAACTTTTTTGTTGTGCTACAGAATGCAGGCCGCTATGTCGCGTTGCAGTACAGCATGTATGACGCATAGCAGCAAATATATTTTCCGAATTCGCACAATTTATAAAATAATTACGGCTTGATGAGAGAGTTTGTATTTGAATTGTATTGAAATGTTGTTTTCATTGGATTTTTTTTTATTTTAAACTATTGAAATGTTCAGATTTTTTAAAACAATAATTATAAGACTTTTTACAACGTACTGTATTGAACTTTTATTTGGGAAAATGTTAAATATCTATGTTTTTATTGAGTTGCAATTAGGAAACGTGTCAAGTAATGTACTGTTAGTAACATTCCACGAGACAAAGAAGATTCTACCGTCTATATTTTTGAAGTAAAAAAGAGCGGTACGAAAAAAATTTCCAGTAAGAAAAGTCCAAAAATACAGTTTTTTTTTGTAAATTTAAGAAAAAGCAAATATTATAAACATGTTTAATAAGTAAAGAAGACATTTGTATGTGTTTGTCGTTGTTTAAAAAAGTCTTCTGTCCGAGTATGGTTATGATTTTGAATTTTTTTATTTTAGCATTACAAACAAACAGAACACTAACCTAAAACTAACCCTAACCCTAAATCTAACCGTAACAACTTTTACTTTTATTACGATTATTATTTTTTAGTTAAACAACAACAAAAAAAGTCGTAACACAAGTAAAAAAATATCCGATAGAAAATTGACAAAAAAAAGCCGTAACACAATTTCAAAAGTATTGTAATTTGTTGATTTTATTTTACATTTATTAAAATCAACGGTCCTGAATATTCATATTTTATAGTTTTAGTGTGAAAACGGCGCCATCCAACGGCATCTTTAGCTATAAGACAAACACCTAAAAATATTTCTAATATCAATTTTCATTTGTGTTATTAATAATAGTTATTAATATTTGTTATTAAATTTATTAGTATTAGTTTGGTGATATTTAAAAAGATAATTTACCTTTGCCAATATGTTTTAATAAGTTCCAGGAATAACAATATTTAGGAAATAATTCTAGTTCACGGTAAAATCTAATATCGATAATTTAAAAAAAAAAAAATCATTTCTTTTTTATTTACAACTTGCGAGATGTGCTGGCGACAGATTTTAGCGGATTCTTATGAATCCTGGCACCCAGATCAAATAAATTAAAAGCTGATTTCGTCAATAGCACAATTCGTAACAATTCTAGGCCGAGTTGATCAGGAAACATAGTTATGTTTTTAGAAATAGAAATACAACTTTCTTCTTTTTGACATAACTTAATCAACTCGTGCATTTATAATGCGTATAGAGGCCTAGCAAGACGAAAAACGTTATAATATACTACATTTAAAAATGATACCCGACTATTTTGCATTTTTTTTTTTTGGACAGTAATGAATCAGAAAGTGGATTGTTTTTGTTAGTGTGTAGATATCAAAAGTAATATTATTTAAATACTAAATTTAAAAATGATACTCGAATAACTTTTTTTTTTTTGGTATTGACAGTAATTAATCAGAAAGTGGGTTTTATTTTCTTTGTGTGTATATATATCAAAAGTTATGGTCTTTTTTGAATAGAAAATAATACACAATTCTACATTATTCAATTTACCCACAACATTTAAAAATTCACACTAAATTTTCAAATGATATCAAACTAATTTGCCTTTTTTTTTTGGACAGTAATTAACCAGAAAGTAGGTTCTTTTTGTTAGTGTGTATATATAAAAAGAACTGTCATTGAAATACTTAATTGAAAAATGATACCCGACTAATTTGCCTTTTTTTTTTGACAGTAAGGAATCAGAAAGTTGGTACTTTTTGTTAGTGTGCATATATAAAAAGGTACTGTTATTTAAATACTAAATTTAAAAACGTTTTTTGGACAGTAATTAATTAGAAAGTGGTTTCTTTTTGTTATTGTGTATATATAAAAAATACCGTAATTCAAATACTACATTTAAAAATCAAACCTGACTAATTTGCTTTTCTCTTTTTGGACAGTAATTAATCAGAAACTGGGTTGTTTTTGTTAATGTGCGTACATATAAAAACTAATCTTATTTAAAAAGTAAATGTAAAAATAATACCCGACTAATTTTTTTTTTTTTTGAACAGTAATTAATAATCAGACACTGGGTTGTTTTTGTTTGTGTGTATATATCAAAAGTAACTTGTCATGGACAAAATCTCGCGAAAACGTTACTTTTCATGTGATTGTCAAAATACTGCTCTGCCGCACCTTTAAAAGCAATTTTTGAGGGTTATCCATTCGTAATGGAACCTTCACGACATTGTTAATAAAGTTACAATGTAGCAGTAGGTTAGAACACTAGAAAAAAAAAACCTTTGTAATGAAATTTTAAATAATTACGACAGGCTAAAATCCACATACTCTCACATGAAAGTATAGAGAAAATAGACATTCTAGCATTACGATAAAGTTAATAACATAATCAACTATGGCAGCCAATAAGGCATTTGTCTATGCTTTTAGCATAGAAAAAAAGCCAGACCGGCTAGCCGGCGGGGACTCTTTCTGTGTTTTTATCTTAGAAAGCCTCTTAGGTTGGCTGCCAGGCTGCCGTGAGGACTCCTTCTGTGTTTTATCATAGAAAGAAGCCTCTTAGGTTGGGTGTAGGCCGCTGAAACGGTATATTTCTAGGAAGTGACCTAGAAATAGCGCCATCATGTAGCTGACACGACAGAATAGAAAACAACCCAATTTTCTAATTCTAGCATTAATATATTCCATGATAATTTTTAAAACATTCTTTAGCCTGTTAAAAGCATTATGTATATCCATATAAAAGTTTTTTTGGTGTTCATCAGAATAAGAATTTAGTTAATGTAAAATAAATTATCTAATTCTGTTATTATTATTTATGTTAAGGAATTAATCATATTATTCTATTTAATACATCAGCTAACAAAACAATGTTATTTTCCCATCATTTATTTATAATGAATCCCATTCTACTTATGGTTTCAGTATTTGTGCTTTTACAATAAAGTAGATATATAATTTCATTTAAAGATGCTCTGTAACATCAAAAGATTAACTGGTATATTCAGCAAGCACAATTTTGATAGCCTGAGAGTGTGAAGCAAAATAAATAGTAATAGAATTCCTAAAAAGTGTTTTATAATAAACTTGAGCATGGTTTAGGTGGATGGGGTACATACACATTGAATATTTATCACTTTTCATTCTGGAGAATATGGCCTAGGATAAAACTTTTCTTTACGTAATATATATAGCCCATTTGTGAAGGTCTATACATCTAATCAGATCAACATATAATTTAAAAAATCTCCTCTTCAAAAGTTTAAAAGAACTTTAACACAAGAAAAGGCCTTAACAAACATTGTATACAATAACAGTCTCTAAAGAAACAGAGTTAAACATTAACTTAATTAAAATGGTTTAATTAAACAGTTTAATAGTTATAATAATTAAACATCTTGGCATTCTAATAAATGTGTGATTATATATGTGCTTACACATACATCAAACTAAAATATAATAAAACAATTCTGCATGCAATTTCTTTATTTAAAATAAGCACAGGTTATTGATTTTTAGAAGATAGTCACATAATGAATATACATGCCAATCCAGACTAGAGAAAGAAAAGCTATTAAGTTTTGGATCATCCATCATTGGCTTTTCATAATCTATAATTTTGTTAAACTAAAAATTTGTCTTTTTTAGTAACATATTTAAATATAATAACATATAATTGATACACTAAATCTCTTTATGAAATAAAGTCTAGTATGGGTTGCTAAATTTCTACAAGATATTTTAATTTCTTCATCAGGTCAAATATCTCCAAATTTCAAAAGCGATGTTGGGAATGCAGAAGTCAGATAAACATTTCATTTAAACAGTGTAAATCATAACTGCTTTCTAAATAACTGCAAATATTTTTATAATAAAATTTAATTATCTATAAATAAATGAATAATTTTCTGAACTTTAAAGAAACATTGAATAAAACCACAAAAAATACTTTGCTTATCATCTAAAAGGATGATAATCATGGATTGTAAAATAATTTCACAGCATCGTATAAATCTTTTCGAAATTATATTTATTTTACATGTTTTAAAACAGACACTAATTAACTTTTCAAAATAATGTAAAAAAGTTTAAATATATCAAATGGATAATGTTAAAATATAATTTGAAATAATTTTCATTATATACAGCAAACAACTTAAAAATGTTCCATGAAATGCAAACTATCAGTATCCAAAGTCAGAAATTTTTATTTTCAAAGTATTGCCTCTTTTTGAGATGATATTTGTATTGTATTAAAAATAAATGGGCAATGAATTACCTAAAAAATGACTTCAATATTTATCTTCAAACAATGAAATTATAATTTCATAATTATTTTATTAATTAATAATAACGATTGCCAATCCTTTTCACTTCATTTGAAATTTCTGTTTCAAAAAAGGAAAGTAAAAAATATAATATAGCCTTTCTTGTTTGTTTTTTTCTTCTCTTTAGATGAAAATATGTTCATAAATCTTCTCAAGGTTAGTCCCATTCAATTTTGACTTTATCTCATACTCCATATATCCAGTTTACTTGTTATTAAGAGATACTTATAATGCGTTGAGGGAAGCTGAGTATGAGAACTCACACAATATCATTGGTGAAGATCATTCTGATTTGTATGGAGTTCATAAAATATAAATATATGGAAGTGTTCAATCTTATTGCTATTTCTTTTAAAATATATCTTTTAGAAAGTCGATATTACATTCTCTCATTTTCATTAGTATATACACACATATACAAAAACTGCAACAAAAATAGCTGGTAGAAAAAAGCAGCAAGGGACCAATAAAATTTCTACAGATACTAGAGAATTTATGAAGAAAAGAAGAAATATGAAGATATACAAATATGATGCATTAAAAAGGATTGAATATCTCGAATTTTGTAAAATGGTGCAGAAAAGAGTTGAAAATGATATAAGAAAGTATACCTGTGAACTAGCAAGGAAAGCTGTAGAAGAGAATAAGTCTCAAGAGTGTAAAACAACATTTTAGTATTGGTAGAAAATTTATATCTGCAATAAAAAAAAAAGTTGGAATTATTACTAATAAGAGAGATGACATCATGAAATGGGTAGAAGACTTTTATCAAGAATTATATAGTAATAAAGAAGAAGTACCTCCTATATCTATTACATCTTCTGAATTGCCAGAATTTTAAATGAAGAAGTGAGACATGTAATTAAAATTGATATATTAAAAGAAGCAGGTGAAGAAATAGAAAAATTTTTAGCAAAGTTATACACCAAATGTCTAAATGATAAAGATGTACCAGATGATTAGAAGAATACAGTATTAATATTAATATTCAAAAAAGGTGAGATATTAGAAATTACAGATTTATTAGCCTTTTATCAGTTTTATACAAGATTTTTACCAAGATAATTACAACTCGTCTACAGAGAACATTGGATTTCCACCAACCAAGAGAACAAGCTGGATTTAAAAGTGGTTTTAGTACAGTAGATCATATGCAGGTTTTGAGAGAAGTTCTAGAAAGGACAAATAAATATGAGTTGCCATTATGCTTTGGATTTGTAGATTATGAAAAGGCATTTGATACTATAAACATTTCTTCAGCGATTGAAGCATTGGATCATCAAGATATAGATTCAGGACATTGTCATATTTTAAAGAATATTTATAAAAATGCAACAGCAACAATTAGCTTACATAATGATACTGGGAAACTCAACATTGAGAAGGGTGTGAAACAGAGCGACTCCATATCTCCAATACTTTTTACAGCAGTGCTGCAATAAGTATTTTGTGGATTAAAATGGGAAGCTAAAGGAATGAAAGTAAATGGAGATTATTTAAGTCATTTAGATTTTGCAGATGATGTAGTTGTTTTTGCAAATAATGCTTTAGAGCTGCAGGAAATGCTGCAGGAGTTACCAGATGAAAATAGGGCTAAAGATAAATGTTAAAAAGACTAAAGTAATGTTTAATGGATTTTCTCAAAATACGGAAATAAAGATTGATTGTGATGAGTTAGAAGAAGTTAACAGTTATCAATACCTTGGTCAGATTATTAATACAGATGGAAACATAATGGATGAAATTAATCATAGAATTAAACTTAGTTGGAGTGCTTTTGGTAGAAATAACTTGATACTAAAAGGAAATATGCCTTTATGTTTGAAAAGGAAGGTTTTTACTAAATGTGTTTTACCAGTTCTTACTTTGGATCTGAGACTTGGACTCTTAATAGAAGAGCAATACAGAGACTTCAGACCACTCAAAGAAGTATGGACAGATGCATGTTGGGAGTAACAAGAAGAGATCGAAAACGCAATATATGGGTAAGAGAACAAACTGATATTACTGATCTCATTGAAAAAAATTAAAAGACTGAAGTGGAGTTGGGCTGGACATATTGCTAGAAGAGATGGTAATAGATGGACAATTGAAATCTTAAACTGAATTCCAAGAGATTGTAAAAGACCCAGAAAGAGGCCACATGTGAGATGGATGGATGAAATAAAAAAAAATGTGCGGGGATGATGTGGAAAAGAGAAGCTAAAGATCAGAGATGGATTGAGTTTGGAGAGACCTTCACCTTGCAGAGGATCAATAATGGTTGTTGATGATGACAATAAGTAAGGTATTGAAGTATTAAAAAGAATAGTTTGTTACAGAAAAAGTTAAAAGACAACATAACAAGATATTAAATAAACAAATTTTGGGACCAGCAAGTGATAAATATGAATTTATTTATAGTTCATATATTAGCTTTTACAATCATAAAATTCATTTTTAATCTTTTTTGGAATTAGAATGGCCATACTCAATTACAGAAAGACAACACTTATCTAGTACCCCTCTATAGAAACCAATGAAAAATAAAATTTATACTCAACTGTTAGTTAAATGACATGTGATAAATGTTTATATTTTTCTTTTTTTGCATTATTCTTAGTTAAAATAGTTGATTAATGTAATTAAGTAAATATTTTAAGTATCATCATTATCAAAAGTATTGTCCCATAGATAAGTCCAGAGAGTAGTGACATCACCAATTCATCCATTTTTCCAATCTATTCCCTTCGTTTTCCAGCATTCAATTCCAAATAACTCTTCCCATCTCTTATATCATCCAAGAATGTCAATTTTTCCCATCCTCACTATTCCCTCCAAAACATTTTTTATTAAATTATACTTTCTTCTTAATGCATGTTCAATCCAATTTCTCTTTCTATTTCTAATTTCCTCAATCAATCTTCTTTATTCATTCATTCTTTTCAAAACTTCATTTGTTATTTTATTCATCCAAATGATTTTTTCCCCATTCTTCTCCATGATAACATCTCAAAGGCTTCCAATCTGTTCCTAATTTTATCACTCATTAATTTTTTGTATTTTAGGTATATGGATCAGTTATTTTTTGTAATTATGTAAAGTTGTGATTATGTATTAAGTGCATAGGAAGTATGTAAATATTTTTAGAAAAAGGCTTTAACAGTATTGTATGCACCATGAATGTTTGTAATAGTCAAACAATCTTTTTTTGACTATAGAAGGACTTCTCAAACCTCAACACAAGATAGCAACTTTATAAAGACAAAAACGGCCATCTCATCTTTAATCTAAATTCCAATTTATATAGGCCAATCTGAAGCATTCTGATTTGGGAGTGTGAAGCTGTTAGTCTCTTCACTTTTAGCACATATATTTACGTCAATGTTATTCCCTCAAAAAAACAAATACAAAAAAAATTTATTATAAGAACAAATACGTTTTTCTTTTTTCATTATTTCATGATGGAATGAGTTAATATTACGATCTTTACACTGGAAATATACAAACTAATGTAAAGTTGTGATTATTTATTAAGTGCATAGGAAGTATGTAAATACTTTTAGAAAAAGGCAATAATAAAAGTTAAAGTCTTTAAAAGTATTTACATATTTCCTATGCACTTAATAATAATTACAACTTTATATTAGTTTATATATTTCTACTATAAAGATCGTAATAAGTTAAAAGCTTTTCTCTAAAAGTATTTATATACTTCCTATGCACTTAATAAATAATCAGAATTTTACACTAGTTTATATATTTCCAGTATAAAGATCATAATATTAACTCGTAAATTGCAAGATTTTGCCAAGGTTAATTTGTAAAGGAAATAGTGGACTTAAAAAGTAAAGAGACTAACAGCTTCACATACCCAAATCAAGATGCTTCAGATTGGCCTATATAAGTGGAAATTTAGATTAAAGATAAGAGCTGTTCTCATCCTTATAAAGTCATTATCTTGTGTTGAGGTTTGAGAGGTCCCTCTATAGTCAAAAAGAGACATTATTTGACTATTATAAATGTTCAAGGTATTTATAATAAAGGTTAAAGTCTTTTTTTGTAATTATGTAAACTAAATTAATAATTGCATTTTTACTTTAAAAAGAAAATTTAAATTTAAAAAAAAAGTTGTATATGACAATTCTTTAGTCATGTGATAAAATAAAAACCAATGTAAATCTCTCATTTGTACATTGAAAAACTACAAGAGAAAATACATTTATGTTCTGTTGATTAAAAAAAAAGTCTAAAGTGTATATGCATGTATATATATATGAATGTGTTAAAATATATGCATATATATATATAAATTAAAATCATCTCTACTAATCTTTAGTTTCTAACCAAATAGTCAATATATATATATATTTATTATACCTGTTTCTGCATCTCTTCCTCCTGTCTTTATAACTTTCAATGGTTCTGTGGTATATTTATCTGGGAAAAAAATCTTGCGATATTTACCAGGTGGAAAGGGACCTTCAAAAGTTTTGTGCTTCCATATTGTCACTTCTCTAGGTTTAGGAAATTTTCGAATTTGAGTTAAAGATGTAATTGCTGCTAGTTTTTCAGTTTGCAGCACTAGCTGCTTAAATTCATGACATAAATGAACCAAAGCCATTTTTTAAATCTGAAATAGAAAAAAAATAAAATTGAACAAATATACATTTTTTTTAGTTTGCATGAGTCAAATGATATTCAAGCATTACTGTTAGATTGTGCACAAGGTTTCCCTTATTAAGTGATCAAACTAATTTTTTTTCTTAATTTTCCGGTTATAAACCAACCCAGAAAATTAGCTCTTAAGTCTGAACTACTACTAATAGGCAAAACTGCTCATAGCCTAAAATATATAAATAAATACCATATAAAGTAAAGTAATAGCTTTATTTTTTTTAAAAAAATGTTTTTTTCTAAATGATTAAAAAAAATCAGAATCAAGCACATTGTTACCAACTACAAATATAGTAAAATATATTAATTAACTTCAGAATAAAATGTATGTCATTAGTAAGCAATAGTTTGATTTAATGTTTTTTTATGATATTACTATTTAGATTAAAAAACAAAGATTATTATTATTCATTCATCAACTATGTGGTATTACTATTTAAAACAAAAAACAAAGATTATTATCATTAATTCATCAATTATATGTTAAAAGACAGGTTCAACACATCAATACACATTTATGGCTTATTTCCTTCCTTAAAATCATATCATCTTTATCTCTTTGTCTACAATTTTCCACAGTCTCGTCAAACATTCTTACTGATCCCTCGATTTTTAAACACATGACAATTCAACTTTTCTATTTATTAATTTCTTTAATAATCTATTTTCATGTATTCTTTTCATCATGTCCTCTAATCTTAACTTTTTTAGCTGGTTTTGTATATTCTTTTTCAATTAAAAGTATGATCTTTTTCTCCTCATTTTTCTAATTACTCAATTTCAAACAAAGCTTGCAATAATCATCTTTCTTAAATATATTTTCATTGAACATAGAATACCTTTTATTCTTACCAAAAACCTGCATGCCACTGCAAATTCTTATCGCTACTTCCATTATCAGTTAACTCTCCTACTAAATATTTAAAAGAATTAATTTACTTTGAAATTTTCTAGTTAATTATCACTCTTAAACTTTTATTCTCTTATTTATTTTTATTGCTTTAGTTTTTTTTTTCCATGTAAACTCACGGTACTAGGCTGTGCCCATCTAATGGACTAGTACCAAACTTTCTACAAATTCTATCAATGATTAATTGGGATTTTGTAAATCTCATTCTCCTAATTTGTAACTATGAGATATCCTCAGCAAATCTAATACAAATAATACTCCTCTAAGTATTAATTTTATTTAGTATCTCATCCAAATAAAATTAAATAAAATAGGATCTTATCTTTCTTATCTTCTTCTATGTAACTACTATTAAATATCTTTTGTCTCACAAATTTTCTAATAAAAATTTTGCATTTTAATACAAGCTTTAAATTTATAAAAAACAATGTATATATATATACAAAAAAAAATTTCTCCAAGTTTTCCAGTTTTCTACTTTTTTACTCTACTAAAATTTTCTAAAATAAATATAAAAGAAAAAAAAATGTTTACTTCAATTCTTGAATAAACTACCTATTTCTTCAACCTTATATTACAAATTAAACATAAGATTTTATGATCTATATGATTAAAATTTTCATACATATATAAACTGTCCAGCTAAATTAAATTTCATTAAATTATGAAAAAATTTCTGTAGAATAATCAGTTCAGAATTTTCAGTATTCTTTAATGATATTGGTCTCATTAAGGTTTTAAAAAAGTAATTAGGTGCTAACACAAATTAATAGAATTGCCTTTTAATTTTTAGATAATTTCAATTAAAAAAAAAATCTGTCCACAGTTTTCCTATGAACTAGCATCAATGATTTATAAATATATTAAACTATAAAATTACATATTTCTTAAAACTTTTCTAGTCTATTTTATTCCAAGGAACATCGTAAGTTATCCAATGACAACCTTTCTTTTTGAATAGAGTAAAATTATTTAATGTTAGAATCAACATCAAATACTATTCCATTAAAGTAGAAGAAAATGCAATGCACTTAAAATATTGTTCTTTAATTTCCTGATATTTTTTTTTTAAATTTTTTTCCTACAAGCAACCACTGGTGCATGCTCTAATTCTTCAGTTTTCTACATGAATCATATCAAACTGCTGCACAATAATAAGCAGGTAAAAGCAATAATTTAGAATTTTATGATTCTTTCTTATAATAGATGATAAAAGCTATACCCTTGTAAAAGAAGTCTTATTAATCCTCTCAATTTTGATAATGCACATAAGCAATCAAGATTTCATTAACTGTTTTGTATTTTGGTTAAATTCAAAAATAAGTGTACATTTTATACAATTAATTTCTCATTAATTGATATAATTCACATTAATAAATTCTTATGTATATTATTCAATAAAACATCCAAAAATTATATATAAGATTTAAGTTATGTATGTGTTTTAGTTTGCAATCTCTTACGATGACAAATAAAAATTCATTACATCCAACAAATTTATTTTTAAAATATTTTTTTTAATTCTAAAGACTTGAAATTCATAAGAGAATTTAGATGCTCCTGCTTGAATAGTTTTCTTTTGTTAACACCAACAAATTCATTATGTTAAAATATTTCAAAGCGATTTTTTAAAAAATCTGAACTATCACCTGCAGATTATTAACTCATAGAATGTCACTAGGATAGTAAAACTTAAAAATTTTTTCAGATTCCAGACTTAGAATTTTTCTTTATGATAATTAACTCATCATCAATATAACTAGACATCCAATTATTGGTCAAGAATGAATACTTAGTTATTCTTATCTAGTGGCAAGATAGATAAAATCATCACCATCCAGCAATTTATAAATCTGTAATATGCTATTCTTCACTGTTTCTCTTTGGAGAGTTATACAACAGTTTGTTTTTTTTTACAGGGAATCCAACATTATGGAGTCTCCTTTAACTTGATAATTTACTTTCTAAAAACTTTAAACCAACTAATTATTTAATTAATTTTCTACTCTCTGGAAAATAAGTTCTAATTAGAACAGTTTTATATCAAACTTAAACCTTAACTGCCTTTCATAACAAATTTTATGATTATTAGGAAGGAGTCAGAAAATTCATTTTATATATTATCATCATCATCATTAGTAGCCAAATAAAAAAGAATATAAAAATTCTAATTTTAAAGACAAAAAAGCAAACTTAGCACATTCCATGTATCTATATAAAAAAAAAAAAAAATTGAAATATTTTTAATGTTATCATAATCTCTTATTTA